>CAUYOR010098675.1:0-70938 GCA_963573925.1 Callimico goeldii | reverse complement strand
TTCACGTTTTTGCAGGATGTTGATAAAAGAGCACTAGTTCTTCTATTTTTAGTTCTTTTTTTTAATTAACGTTTTTGCAGGATGTTGGTAAAAGAGCACTAGTTCTTCTATTTTTAGTTCTTTTTTTTTTTAATTCACGTTTTTGCAGGATGTTGATAAAAGAGCACTAGTTCTTCTATTTTTAGTTCTTTTTTTTAATTAACGTTTTTGCAGGATGTTGGTAAAAGAGCACTAGTTCTTCTATTTTTAGTTCTTTTTTTTTTAATTCACGTTTTTGCAGGATGTTGATAAAAGAGCACTAGTTCTTCTATTTTTAGTTCTTTTTTTAATCAACATTTTTGCAGGATGTTGGTAAAAAAGACTAGTTCTTCTTTTCAGCACTGAGAAACAAGCATTTGTTTCTAACATCTGTGTCCTGGGTTCAAGTGATTCTCTTGCCTTGGCCTCCTGAGTAACTGGCATTACAGGTGCACACCTCCACACCTGGAGATATATATATATATATATTGTATTTTTAGAAAACCGACAGGTTTTCACCATGTCAGCCAGGCTGGTCTTGAACCTTTGACCTCAAGTGATCCCCCCACCTCAGCCTCCCAGGCCTGAGCCACTGTGCCCAATCCTTCTTCACTATTTGATTGTCGACATGCGCTCATTCTTCTTGGATGCAGAAAAAGAGCCTGGGGCCCACTGAACATGGTACAGAGGAGGCTGTAACACCATGGCCCTGTGCCCTCCGTGACAGAAATGGCAGTGGACTTGAACCAGCCCTGAAGTCGAGGGCCAGGGCAAGATAAGGGTGTTGCCAGCCGGGTGTCTTGGGCTGGCAAAAGTGATTGAGGAAAGTTCTGCATCATTTAGGTGGGAACAGGTGCCTGCCAGCCGTGGTCAGTGCCGCACAATGCCCCCTGTGCCCTCTATTGTGGAGGGAGAAAGTGGCAGTGGGAGAACAATGCCCTAGAGGTTCAGTGGGTCCCCCATATCCCATTCCCCAAATCCCTCACTGCAAGGCCCTTAGACCTCTGGGCTGGGACCCTTGGGAGAAAGTGTATTTTTTTTTCAAGATGGAGTCTCACTCTGTCACCCAGGCTGGAGTGCAATGGCGCAATCTCAGTTCACTGCAACCTCAGCCTCCCAGGTTCAAGCGATTCTCCTGCCTCAGCCTCCTGAGTAGCTGGCATCACAGGTGCATGCCCCTGCATAATTTTTGTATTTTTATTTTTATTTTTTTTTTTTTTTGAGACAGAGTCTCGTTCTGTTGCCAGGCGCCAGGCTGAGTGCAATGCCGCGATCTTGGCTCACTGCAACCTCCACCTCCCTGGTTCAAGCAATTCTCCTGCCTCAGCCTGCTGAGTAGCTGGGACTACAGGCGCACACCACCACATCCACCTAATTTTTGTATTTTTAGTAGAGACAAGGTTTCACCATGTTGGTCAGGATAGTCTCGATGTCTTGACCTCGTGATCCGCCCGCCTTGGCCTCCCAAAGTGCTAGGATTACAGGCATGAGCCACTGCACTCAGCCAAGAAAGTGTATTCTCTTGGTCTCCTCTTCCTGAGGTCAGGCACTGCCATCAGGCTCTCCAGGACCAGGGAGGGCGGAGGGTGTTGTGGGAAGTAGAAAATTTCCTTTTTAAAGTTTCCTTTCTTGAAATCATACATGTGCTAATAACTTTGTTAAGCCCTATCCTGTGGAGCTGTTAGACCTGCCACACTTACAAGCACGCAGCACATTCTACGTCCTTGTATTTTAAGTAAGATATCTGTGCTGGACATGCTCACAGGCAGGTCCCAGGTCTCTATTGCTTTTACCTGTTTAGAAAAGTTGTAGGTTGTTAGCCAATCAGGTTTTAGTTTAGATTGTGAGATCTGGCTTCAGCCAATGGAGATCAGACACAGCAGTAAGGACGACCCCAAATGCATAAGGAATAAATGTGTGTGTTTTCCTTTGTTCATTGTACTCTTGTGGCATGATGGCTAGTGAGGGTGCCCTTCCTGCAGCCCAGGAAGTAAAAACTGTGTTGCTGAAAGATCCTTTGTCTCAGGGCTAATTTTTCATTGCATCACTGAGCATCTCTTTCCAACAGGTGTGAATCTCTCCATGCCAGGCTTCCATGGGCACTGAGCTCTGGGCAAAGCACAGGGGCTCCACCTCCGTGGAAAGCACTCCCCACCCCCAACATAATGCGTGGATCCTGGCAATCACAGCTTCTTCTAGTGAATAAAGAGAGGCAGAGGCTCAGAAGGTCAGAAGCCAGGGCGGTGGGGGGGGGCGGGGGCGGGCACACTTCTGTGTCACCCTCCCTCAAGCCCAGCCAAACCCGCCCAGGGAGGACACTCCTTCCAGAGCCAGGGAGGAAAGGACCGGCCTCAGAGCAGGGACTCCAGAAAGAGACAGGGCAGGAGGGGTGTGCCAGGGAGGAGTGCTGGGAGGCAAGGCCTGGGTTCCCGGCTGGCAGTGACTGTCCCTTAACTCCATTGCCCCTGCCCCAGGACAGGGTGTGAGCCATGGGGTGCCCGGGAGCTGCTGGGGTTGGTTCTCTTCTGCCACCTGCCTCTCCTCACTCTTGGGGCACCTCTGAACGGGACACCCCCTCCCGCTGGGCCCCCATCACCACAATCTGCCCCACATGGGCTCGGCAGTCCAGAGCCCTTCAGAGGGGCAGGTATGCAGGGGATGGGAGGAGCAGCAAAGGGGGTACTGTGAAGAGGTGGGGTGGGGCCAGAGTGGGAAAGGCAGGGAGGGGGAGGGGGGAAAGGGGGTGGGGTGAGGAAGAGGAGGAAGGGGGGTGTGAAGGGAGGAGTGTGAGGGGAGGGAAGGGGCAGAACAGAGAAGCCATCCAGGGGTGAGGCAGCGAGGTCATGGTGGGGGCTTCCCTGTGTCATAGTGAACCCCGAGTTTCTCTTCAAACAATCAGTATGTCAGCATGTTCAGCTCTCTTATTAATTCTCTATTTTAAAGTTTAACTTCCTTGTAATTCCAGTAAACATTTCTAAAAACTTAGAACCTCCTCCACCAGTTCTAATCAATAGTTCACAGCTGCTCCCCCTGCCCCACCTCATCCTGGTCACCTGATCACCGCTGGCCACCTGCTCTGACACTCAGGTAACCCCATAACCATCCTTCCCACTAAACCACCCACCCTGCCACTCCGGCTCAGACCCCTGCTCTTTTTAAGATAGGCCTTTAGGATTAGTCTAGCTTGTGCGGTCTAACCCTGGCCCATAGGGGACCACACGGCAGCAGGGAGGACCCCCGTCAGGCCTAAGTGCCCTTCCCACCCTGTCCAAGCCTGCAGCCGCCACTTGCATCCAAGCCAAACCCTTCTGTGGAAGTAAACTGCCTCGCTGAGAGGACATATCTTGGAGTGCCGTTTCTTTCGTGGCCTCGACATTTTACTTATAACAATTCTGGGGGCTCCTGCGGGATTCACGGTTCTCCTCCGGGCGGGTCTTGGCCTCTCTCTCGTGAGGACATGGGTCCTGCTGCTTCATTTTGCAGCAGCCTCGTGGGTAAGGGGTCGAGACCTGCCCCTCAGCAATTCGGAAAGAGAAATGACGGTCCTAAGGATACGCAGCAAGTCAGCGACTGTGCACAGACCAAGGGAAGAAGCCGCGGGACCCGTGAAGCATCTCCGTGGTGGTCAGGACCGAGGTAAAGAAGCCGGGGGCGGGGGGCAGTAAACTCTCACTTGTTCAGGACACACCGAGGCAAGAAAAGGCTCGCCGGGGCGGCTCGCAGGTTAAAGAGGTAAGGCATCTCCAGTGGGGGGGTGGGGGCGGGGATTGAACCTCACACAAGCCTCCGACGGGGGGGCGTCAAGACATTTCTGGCATGGGAAATTGAGCCTCACCCCAAAAATGGGGAAAACGAGAGATAGAGCAATGGAGAAAAAGACATTGAGAACTTCCCTTTCCCTCTTCTTGGGGGGAAGAAAGAGGTGTGATCCGCACAGCTGCTGTGGGAGCCAGGAACCTGAACACCCCCCGCCCCCCGCCCCCCGCCACAAGCCAAACGTTCCTACAGCGGATCAAAGATTTCCCGCCCAAGACCCCTGGCAGGACAATAGCAGCCCACCGAGGAGACAGGCAGGACAGCACGCTGGGCCACGTCCTGAGGACCCTCGGGCAGGAAATGTTGGAACTTTTTTGTCACTAACAATTGGCCAAATATCAACAATAAATAAATAAATAAATAGGGAACTAGAAAGATAAACCTGCAAAAGAGCTTCTAAAAGAGAGAGAGTTCAAGAGGGTGTGAAACTGTTAAAAGGTAAACCCGGGGGGGGGTCCGCACAGTCTCCCAGGAGGAGTCAACCTGGCAGCAGGTCGGGCGATGCCCGTGGCTTGGCGAATCTGTCCTGCCCCACTCCTCCCTCCCTCCCCACCCCTCCACCCGTCCTCCCTCCCCAGCTGCCCCTTCTCCTCCTTAGGAGGGCATGGGCTCCACCACTCCCATGGACAGTATGAGGCTAGGAGTGGACCCAGCTGGCAGGCCGGGTCTTCCTGAAGTCAGGTTGCTTGGAAATGCAGCCCAGGCGGGTGGTAAACTCCATCTAAGGCTAAATACCTGCAGCGGACGGATGGTCAGCAAGTACTGTAAGGGTAAGTTGAAAAGAACTTTGCAGAAAGAGAGAGAGAAAAAAAAAGAAAGCCTAGAGGAGAGAGAAAGACCAACAGAAGGAACAGAGGAAGTCAGAGAGACAGAGAGAGAGTCAAAGAGAAAAGAAGAGCTAGAAGTAGTGAAGAGAAAGCAATGTGCCCTCTTCTTTTAAAAGCCAGGGTAAATTTAAGACTTATAATTGACCAGGTGCGGTGGCTCACACCTGTAATCCCAGCACTTTGGGAGGCCGAGGCGGGTGGATCACGAGGTCAAGAGATCGAGACCATCCTGGTCAACATGGTGAAACTCCCGTCTCTAGTAAAAATACAAAAAATTAGCTGGGCATGGTGTCGCGTGTCTGTAATCCCAGCTACTCAGGAGGCTGAGGCAGGAGAATTGCCTGAACCCAGGAGGCGGAGGTTGTGGTGAGCCAAGATCGCGCCATTGCACTCCAGCCTGGGTAATGAGAGCAAAACTCCGTCTCAAAAAAAAAAGATAATTGATCATTGAAGTTCTTCTCCGTAATGGGCTTCTTAAACCCTGTTGTTCCCAGTCCTTATGCTGCCACAGTCACCAGTAATTTACAGTAATAGGCTTAAACGATGCCCTCTGGGCTTGTCCGTTGGCAGAAAACAGCCGGGACCTATTTGCCTTTGAGTGAAGACCCTCACTCTGGTGGAAAATAGCAAACCGATGGACAGTCTTATCCCAAGGGTTGCAGAGTCTCCGTCTAGGGATAGACTCTTACGCCCTAAAAATAAAGCCCTTATACAAAAAGCTCACACAAGACAGGCTAAACCCCCTCATTTGGCAATTACCAGAAATCCAGCAGGTGGAAAGGTTACCTCCTTAAGGAGACATTTCATCTTTTTGTCAGCATAAACAAGGGCATAGTCTAAGAAATACTGGCCCATGCCAGGCGCAGTGGCTCATGCCTATAATCCAGCACTTTGAGAGGCTGAGGCAGGCGGATCACCTGAAGTCAGGAGTTCAAGACCAGCCTGGCCAACATCATGAAAGTCCACCTTTAAAAAAAAGAGAGAAGAAGAAATACTGGCCCAAAGGCACAGAGGCCACTGACACCTGTGGCCTTCCTGTCAAAAATCCTTAACCCAGTAACCTGCAGATGGCCCAAATGCATTGCAGGACAGGACTTATTTATGAAGTTTGCCAAAAGTAAACAGTGTAACGTGTATCATCCTAAGTTCTGATCTCGTGGCCTTAGGCAGTCTAATCCACAGACACAAAAGAAGTTTGTTTTGGAAAAGAACAGTTATTGTCTTTGACAAAAAGAAAAAGTAGAATTTATGTAAAAAAAGAATCTTTAATGGTAAATTCTTGTGCTGAAATAGAATAACTGGCTGATTAAAGAAAGGGACGTTTACAGGTCAGAAAGTTGAGGATTGTCTATGAAAGTCGTGAAAATGTTATCCAAGGGAATTTATACAAGAAATGTTGTATAATTTAAAAGCAATTAGGCCTCTGTGGAAAGGAAGCTGCCCAGGTGCCACGGCGAGAGACTGAAGGCACAGTCTGTCCCAGCCTAATAAATAACTATTAGTCAGTTACAGCAATGGTATATTTACAGATTACTTAGTTATAGAAATGACACCAAATAGGTATTCGATACAGTCACACAATTATATAATCTTATTGCGTCATTATTCTCTATTAGTCTTTAGTATGTGTAGGGACATATAGGGTCCAGCCCTGCAAGGTCCTACGAGTCCCTCCCTGCAGGTGTGGAGACGAGAAACTAGAAATAAAGACAAGACGCAGAGATGGAGAAAGAAGCGTTTGGGCCCGGGGGTCCACTGCTGCCAAACTGGGAGAGCGGCCGCGGCCCTGAGCTCCTGGACACTCTGGCTTTTACTGAGTACAAAGCAAGGGGCAGGGCAGGTAGGACGAGGTCATGGTGGTCAGTGGTAGGGCCAGGTAAATCACGTGTCTTGGAGACAGGGGGCCCAAGACTTTGAAGAAGCCGAGGCGGGAGAAAACCTAAGGTGTCAGCACCTTTTTCATACCTGTCAAGAAATGGCAAGGTCGCTAAGATTTACGTGACTGTTACTACTTCTCATCTTCCACGAGAAAGAGGAGCCAGGTGCAGAAGCAGAACTGGAGAGTAGCCACGGAACGTGGCCGCTGAAGCACAGCACCACGCAGAGACAGTTAAGTCCCTGGCGGTCTGCGGCCTCCTGACGGCGTCAGGCCCACCGCAAGAGAGAGGAGAAGCAGAGTGTTCTAACTCCCCCAGGAAGGAGGCGTCTCGGCCATCTTGGACATCTCCTCCCCTAGCTGGCTAAACAGCGGGGCTTTCCCAGCGCTGGCGCTGCCGCACGGCCGAGGCGCCCTCCAGGAGCCCTTATGCCGGCGTCGCAAAGGCTTAGAGCATCTTGCCTTAGGGTCACTCTTTTCCAACTCCACTTCAGACCCATGCTTCTGAGACTTATTAGTAAGATTAAAGATTATATGATTATATACATGTATATATATTTAAGATTGCACAAGAACAGCTAGGTGATTGTTTTATGATTATATACGGGAATAACTATGTCTCTAATTCTTTTCTAATTCTATACATGAGAACAGGCTGAGACTTCAGGCCCTTGACTTGGCTCCTGAGGGGTTTCTCCTACATCAACATTTTAATCTTATAGTACAGACATAATCTGGTGAAATATAATTCGGAACTGAAGGGACGCTGTGAGAAGTGATCAGGAGGTGAGAATAAATGCCTTGCGGTAGCGCCGGCGCCTGGGAAGGTGCCGCTACTTAGCGGGGGGGACTTGCGGTAGCGCCGGCGCCTGGGAAGGTGCCCGCTGCTTAGCGGGCAGGACTTGCGGTAGCGCCAGCTTCTGGGGAGGCACCTGGTACTTAGCAGGCCGTGAGGGGGAGTTTCCCTCTCTGCAGAGTTCAGAGAACACTCTGCTCTGCCGGCTCTTGAGGAAGGTCTGACACTAGCCAGGCGGACCCGCAGACATCCAGGGGCTTAAACCCTCTCCATGGTGCTGTGCTCTGCTGGTCACCATCCTCGTCCACTTTCATGTTCCGCTTTCCCACCCAATGCTCCCTTGTAAGTTCTTAGAAGCTGTGAGAAGTAAGAATAGAGGAATCCTGAAAGCCTTTGTGCATAGAAAGATACTGACATAGGTGCCTCCCTCCCCTCCTTGCAGCGGCTGCCTGAGAGGGAGGGGCGCTCTGTACTGTACCCACGTGGCCCCGCATATTGTAAGTATGTGACTTGCTTAACCCCTACCCATCATGTCAGATGAGTCACTCTCCAGCCCTGCCCCCTGCCTTGTATTCAGTAAATATCAGCTGGTCCCGGCATTCGGGCCACTGCTGGACTCTGGTCCCCCGGCCCAGCTGAATTCTTCTCTCTCTGTCCTTGTGTCTTTCTTTTCTGCAGTCTGTCTCTCCCCACACAAAAGAACACCCACTAGACCTTGTGGGGCTGGACCCTGAGCCTCCTCAATGTCA
The DNA here is from genome assembly GCA_963573925.1 of Callimico goeldii. NCBI lineage: Eukaryota > Metazoa > Chordata > Mammalia > Primates > Cebidae > Callimico > Callimico goeldii. The sequence goes on along the minus strand of CAUYOR010098675.1, from coordinate 62,856 downwards.
AACTATTGAAGAAACAGGACGGGCGTGGTGGCTCACGCCTGTAATCCAAGCACTTTGGAGGCCAAGGTGGGCGGATCACCTGAGGTTGAGAGTTCAAGACCAGCCTGACCAACATGGTGAAACCCCATCTTTAAAAAAAAATTTTTTTTTAATAAATAAAAAATAAAATAATAATAATAATAAAAGAAAGAAACAAATGGGGCAGGGCCACGTCTCTCCTTCCTCCCAGGCAGGAACTGCCCTCCCAGGCTGATCTCCGCCCTCCTTCCATCACTTCCCATTTGAGGTTATTATGAAGGAACTGAGGTATGGACAAAGCCATCATTGCACCCGTCCAGGCCAGTGCCCAGCTGGAAGCTAAGGTGACCTCGTCACTGCCCACTGACCTTCGGGCACAGTGGGTCACACCCTCCTCAACCGCCAGAGCTATCGCCTGCGCCTCCTGCCTGAAGGCGGCCCCGGCTTGGCCTCGGACAGAGTCCCACAGGGCTGCCATGCCGGTCGCCTCCACCCTGTTCCCTACAAGGCTGCAAGGCCTTCCTGGAGAGCAAGCCTCTTCACACCTCCGCTAGAGACAAGGCCCGCTGGCACTCAGGAGGCTGCCACCTCCTGCGACCTCTGGGAGCTGCCTGATGCACCACAGACCTAGGGCTTTCCAGGAATGTTGCTGCGAAGAAGAGGAGGGAAGTGGGAGGAGGCAGGAGGCCCCCATGGGCTCACCTTCCTGCAGCCGGCAGCCACCAGCCTGGCACAGGCTGCACACCCTGACCTCACATGCACACACGCAGCAACATGTGCACACACAAACACAAAGGCCACTCACACTCTTATCCATGCAGACACGTCAACAAACTGGAGCACACGGGCGTGTATGTGCGACTCACGAACACAAACCTGTGGACACACAACACACATATGCACACGCACATGCACACACATGTGCACACACATGCACCCGGCTCTGCTCAGGCTCCTGGAGCGTCCTGCTGCCACGAGCAAGGATTCTGGGCTCATACCTGGCTAATGGCTGCAGCTGGAGCAGAGTGAGAAGCCCGCCAGGCCAAGCCAGGCACCCCGGCCCCAGGTGCCCACTGCCAGCCGAAGCTTTCAGGCCTGCTGGTATCCAGCCTGCGGTACACAGCAGTTCTGGGTTTCTGATTACACAAGATAATGTCTCCTTTGCTGGCGCCTGAATTTCCAGTGATTTGTGGCTGCACCATCCCAACACACACACTGTCAAAAATGCCCTCAGCACACGGGCCCCTCAGACCTAGCAGGGCAGACACCCCGTCTTGGTTGCTGCGAGGGCCCGGGGTCACTGGAAGATCACCGAGCACCAGGTTCTAATACACACTTGTTGGATGGATGAATGAGTGTGACAGAGCCTTCAGGGTGAGGCTCAAGCCAGCCAGGCAGGGTTGGGGGCTGGAGTGGCCCAGAGGTCTTGGAGGGAAAGGCTGAGAGGAAGATGTGGTGGTGAAGGATGGGGGTGCAGAGGCCCCAGGCTACCACAACGGCCCTGCCCTGGCACCTCCAGCTGGGCTCAAGGTTGGGCTGCAAGATCTGAGTGAGCAAATGAGCCTGCAGCCTCTTTGCCCAACCCTGCCCCGGCCAGGAAATGATCCCTCAGGAGGGGCTGCCCCTGACACCTGTGGCCTTGCCAGGATGCTGTATGCCCAGCTTGTTCCATCCTTACCATGGAGACTGCACCAAAACAGCCCACCATGTGGCGGCCCTGTTGCCCAGCAGGGAGGCACTGGCACACCCCAGAGCACTGGCTCCCGGGGGCAGCAGCATGCGGGTTCCTTGCCTGCCAGGGTCACGGAGGAAGGCCAGCTCTGCCCAGCAGTGTGTCCTGAGATGAAACCTCAGACTCACCTGATCTGCAAAATAGTACCCAAGCCCAGTGTGGGGGCTCATCCCTGTAATCCCAGCACGTTGGGAGCCTGAGGCAGGAGGATTACTTGAGTTCAGGAGTTCAAGACCAGCCTGGGCAAAATAGTGAGCCCTTTCTATTAAAAAATAATTTTAAAAACTTAAGGCCAGGTGTGGTGGCTCATGCCTGTAGTCCCAGCACTTTGGGAGGCCGAGGCGGGTGGATCACGAGGTCAAGAGATCAAGACCAGCCTGGCTAACATGGTGAAACCCAGTCTCTACAAAAAATACAAGAGCCACTGCACTCCAGCCTGGTGACCGAGCGAGACTGTGTCTCAAAAATAAAAATAAGAAAACGCTGGGTGTGGTGGCTCACGCCAGTAATTCCAGCACTTTAGGAGGCCAGGGCAGGCAGATCACTTGAGGTCAGGAGTTTGAGACCAGCCTGGCCAACATGGTGAAACCCAGCCTTTACAAAAAATATAAAAAAATTACCTGGGCGTGGTGGCACATGCCTGTAGTCTCAGCTACTCAGGAGGCTGAAACAGAAGAATCATTTGAACCCAGTAGGCTGAGATTGTGGCATTACACTCCAGCCTGGGCAACAGAGCAAGACTTCATCTGAAAAAACAACAACAAACTTAGCCAGGCATGGTGCTGAGCACCCACAGTCCCAGCTACTCAAGAGGCTGACGGGAAGATCACCTGAGTGATCCCAAAGTGCTGCCATGAGCAGTGACTGTGCCACTGCACTCCGGCCTGAGCCACAGAGAGATCTTGCCTCAAACAAAACAAAACAACAAAAATGACAAGAAGAGCCAGGAGGTAGTACCAGAAGGGACCCACAGGGCAGGCACCACCCAACCCCACTGTGGTCAGGCCTGGGAGTGGGGCCCAAGCCCAAATGGCCCCATCCACAACCTCAGAGCGGCTGGGAGGGCCAGGCGTGAGGACTACCAAGGCCCCTGGCCCCAGGCCCACCGTGACTCAGGTCAGTGGGGCTCCGAGGGAGCCTGTGACAAGACTGGGTGTTGCTACTGGACACTAGATTTTTTTTTCTTTTTTTTTTTTTTTTGAGCCAGAATCTTACTCTGTTACCCAGGCTGAAGTGCAGTGGTGTAATCGTGGCTCACTGCAATCTCTGCCTCCCAGGTTCAGGCGATTCTCCTGCCTCAGCCTCCAGAGTAGCTGGGACTACAGGCGTGCACCACCATGCCCAGCTAATATTTGTATTGTTAGTAGAGAGCGTTTCACCATGTTGGCCAGGATAGTCTCCATCTCTTGACCTTGTGATCTGCCTGCCTTGGTCTCCGTAAGTGCTGGGATTACAGGCGTGAGCCACCGCGCCCAGCCAGGTTTATGGCTTTATAAGACATAATTATATAATTCCCGTATCATACAGTTCATTTAAGTGTGCAATCCTGTGGGTTTTAGCATATTCAGAGGTATACAGACATCACCACAGTCAGTATCTAAACATTTCCTCACCCCGAAAGAAACCAAACCAGCAACAGCCACTCCCACCCCCTCCCCCAGACGCTGGCAGCCCCATGTCCCTTCTGCCCTCTGGACGTGCCCATCCGGGATGCGTCACATGAGCGGAGTCACACCGTCTGCTTCTTGTGAAAGCCAGAGGGCTTTTCACCTAGCACAATGTCTCCAAGGCCCATCCGTGTAGTCCGATACGCCAGGGCCTCCTTTCTTTCGACCGCGGCGCCATTCCACGGCCTGTATTGCTGTGCCTGGCCTCCCACGTTTAGTCTAAGCATGCCTCGGTGGATGGACAGGGTTTCCACCTTTCCGCTACAGGGAAGGATGCTGCTGCGAACTCCGGGGCACAGGCATGCGTTTGAGTCCTTGCTTTGGATACGGGTAGAGCTAAGGAGTGGAATTGCTGGGTCACGTGGAGACTGCTGGAGCAGCTGCCAGGCTTATTCCGAGGGCCGCACGGCGTCCCAGTGACTCCACGGCCATCCTGGTGGGTGTGCAGCATCTCTCTGGGGATTCAATTTGATTTTCTTGGTGACTAAGGATGTTGAGCGTCTTTGCATTTGCTTGTGGCAATTTCTACATTTGTACATCTTTGGAAGAGCTGCCCAGACCCTTTGGCACAGGCCCAGAGATTTTGTTTGTTTGCTGTTTGTCTTTTTGAGACGGCGTCTCACTCTGTCGCCCAGGCTGGAGTGCAATGGCGCGATCTCGGCTCACCGCAACCTCCCCCTCCTGGGTTCAAGCGATTCTCCTGCCTCAGCCTCCTGAGTAGCTGGGACTACAGGCACGCGCCACCACGCCCGGCTAAATTTTTTTGTATTTTTAGTAGAGACGGGGTTTCACCACGTTGGCCAGGATGGTCTCTATCTTCTGACCTCGTGATGCGCCCGCCTCGGCCTCCCCAAGTGCTGGGATTACAGGCGTGAGCCCCGGCGCCCAACTAGAGTTTTAAGAAAAACCACAAAGCGCTATAAAGTTTGAGGCCATCAGGATGGGGCACCCGGCCAGGATTCCTCGGGACGCGAGAGGCTGGTGCTCCAGGCGGGCTGCCGGGAAGAGGGGACGGGAGGGGCCCCGGCGGGCTCTCGGGGGCGGTTCCTGGAGGGCCTCCTGGGCGGGCCCTGCGGCGGCCATAGTTTCACTTCTGGTTCTGGACACCTCCGGCTCCCACTCTTCCGAGGGCTCCCGGGCGAGCAGACGCCCCACCCACCCCCGGGGCGCCCACGGTCACGGTGAGCTGCCCCCGCCACCTCCCCCGGTGCCGCCGGCGCTCCCGGGCTGGGGATGCTGGTCCCGCTGCGCCCCTGAGGGTCCCAGCGCGCGCCCAGGAAGCCCCGCGCCCCACACGGGGGCGGAAGCCCGGGCTTCGGGGAAGACTGCCCTTGGCCAGCCCGCGACCGGGTCGGCCATCCAGATGCCTGGGCCGGTCGGTTCCACCCCCAGCTGCCTCCCGGGCCCAGCCTGCACTTTGGGCAGGCCCAGCACTCAGGCGAGGCTTCCTGGGGCAGCCGCGGAGGTCGGCTGTGGCCTCTGACTCCGGAAACCTCAGCCTTGGCCAGGTGGCTTATGGAGCTCCAGGCACAGAGAAGGCCCTGGAGGACACAGCCGGGGTGGGGTGAGACTGGCTGCGTTTTGCAGTGGGTCCCTGCGCCATGCTCAGGAGGTGACAGCTTGTTTCCTCCCTGCCAGAGGCAGCCGTTCTAGTGAACGGATAGAACCCTCTGTGTGTTAGAGCGGGTCTGGGCATCAGGCCCCACTGTCCCGGGCTGGAGGTACTCGTGGCCCCAACGACAACCGGGTGGACACTGTATTTCTGTGTTGGGGAGTGGCCAAGGACAGGCCCTTTCTGCTGGCAGGAGCATCCCAGGATGAGCTGGGCAGGGCTGCTCTCAAGGGAAGGAGTTCCCCATCATTAGAAGCATCCAAGTACTAATGCTGCTCCCGCCCCCTCCTGCTCTGCTATCCCTGAGGGCACAATGCCTGACCCATTTCTCCTCCTCAGGAACATGGGGTCGGCCTTTGAGTGGGTGGCTCGGAGAGTAGTCCAGGAGCTGGACCACGGTGGGGACCTCATCCCTGTGACCAGCCTGCAGAGCTCCACTGGCTTCAAGCCCTACTGCCTGGTGGTCAGGAAGCCCTCGAGCTCATGGTTCTGGAAACCCCACTATAAGCGTATCAACCTATCAATCAAGGACATCCTGGAGCCGGATGCCCCGGAACCAGGTGCCTGATGGGGTGCTGAGGCAGAGCCCTAGGGAGGCTGGGTGGGGGAGGGGAAGCAGGGTGGTCCAGCCAGCCACCCACCCTGCTCTGCAGGCTCTAGCTCTGGGTCTCTCTTCCAGAGGGCAGGGCCTTTCCAAAGGTCCTTCTGCCCTGGGCCTGGGACACCGCGGAAGGGGTGGGGTAGGAGGGGTGAGGCAGGTGGGCATGGCCTCAGGTCTGGCCTCACTTTAGTTTTGCAGCATGGTGGCCCCTTCCACATCCATGACACCGTGGACGGGCAGCTACGGACTAGCATGGAGGTGGCAGTCCCAGGACAGGGGAAGGTCGCAGGCGGGGCCTCGGTGTCTGACAGCTCCAGCACCTCGCTGAATGTGTTCTCGCTGAACGTGGACCCGAACACCTGGCAGGCCCTGCTCCAGGAGAGGTGGGCCCGGAGAGGGCAGGGCCCCGCTGACCCCAAGCAACCCTGCTTTTATTATTTTTTTTAATTATTTTTTGAGGTGAGGTCTCACTATCTTGGCCAGGGTGGTCCTGAACTCAGCAGTCCTCCTGCCTCAGCCTCCCAAAGTGCTGGGATCGCAGGGGTGGGCCGCAGTGCCCAGTCCCAGACTTGCTCTTGGGAATGTCACTTTGGGGCATCAGGAAAGTGGCAGAGGTAAGGGAGCGCTGTGGCCGGCAGCGGGTTTTGGGAAGGAAGCTGCAGGGGTCACTGGGGGCCTCGGCCACCAGGCCTGATCCAAGGACCAGACTGAGCCCCAGGCTGCTGTGAGGACAAGCGGTGGTGTGTTCACGGGGGCCAGGTGAGGGGCTCCTCCCCTGGTGTACCTTTTCTCGCAGGACCCATCCCCATGGGGAGCATGCAGAGAGGTTGCCGGTGCCCAGGCATCCACAGACCCTGGAGGCGCCCTCTGCGCCACCTCCCCCAGTGGCATGGGGTCATCGCGGGAGGGAAGGTGCCTTTGGGGGCTGCGGCCCAGTGAGCTTCCTGCTCCTCGGGCCACAGACACCTGCGGCAGCCAGAGCACGGAATCCTGCAGCAGCTTCGGTGCCGAGGGGACAATGTGTATGTGGTGACAGAGGTGCTGCAGACGCAGAAGGAGGTGGAAGTCACGAGGACCTACCGGCGGGAGGGTTCAGGCCTTGTTTCCCTGGCTGGAGCCATGTGCTTGCAGGTGTGTAGGCAGCCCTGTGGAGCTGAAGTCCCCGGCGGCCAGCCCACACCCGCACCCCACAAACTGGTGCCCTGGTAGCCGGCCTGGCCCCCAGCACCCAGCCCACACCCGAACCCTACAACCTGGTGCCCAGGGCCCGGCCCTGAGCCCATCTTTATGCCTCAGGGTGAGGGCGAGGGCCACCTGAGCCAGAAGAAGACGGTCACCATTCCCTCGGGCAGCGTCCTCGCATTCCGGGTAGCCCTGCTGGTTATCCAGTCTGACTTGGGTGAGCTGGAGTTGGGGGTATCTCGGGCCCAGGCTCTGGCAGAGAAGCAGGGAGGCCTGGGGAGAGCTACCTTCTGGCACCGGCTGCTGTGGGCCCCTGGCGGGACAGTTTACTGTGTCTGACAGGCGGCTGAGCTCCTTGGCTCTAGTGTGTGGGTGATCGGGCAGGGCCTGAACTGGCCAGGGGAGCTCCCGGTAGGGAAGGGGAGGGGAGGCTGGGATCTAGGTGACATGCCTGTCCCCTCTGCTCCCTCCTGGCTGCCAGAAGTCATTCTCTTCCCGGATAAGAAGCAGAAGACCTTCCAGCCGCCCCCGACAGGTGAGAGCTGAGAGCCCCCAGCGTGGGGTGCCCAGTGGGAAAAGCACACTCCCTTGGCAGCTGAGGGCTTCTCCCCCGGTGCTCAGGGCAGAGGGAGGTCGGGCAGCCCCCTGAGGCACTGGGCAGCCCCCATACACACAGTTGACAGCCGATCCTGGGTCTTCCCAGCCACCCTCCTTGCCCTGGGCTGCCAGTGAGGGCTGGGGAAGGCCACAGCCACCCATTCCCTGCACTCACCAGCCCTGCCCTCCTGTGCCTCTGCCCAGGCTGCCAGCCTTCCAGCAGCAAAGGTTCCTGGTGGAGGGACCTCTCCATGAAGGGATGCACTGGTAACTTTTGGACAGGTCAGTGCCCTCCTGACTGCCCCTGGGACCTTTGGTGGGCTCTCCTTCTGCCCTCTGAGGTCTGCCTGTCCTGACCAGGGCTTTCCAGGGCCCTGTAAGCTCCCAGCCCTCTGTCCCTACAGATGGGGTCCCTGGGAATGGGACCGTTACTGAAGACTTCCAGGGCCTTCGGGCAGAGGTGGAAGTTGCCTCCAAGGAGCTGGCGCTCATGGACGGGCAGCTATGCCGGCTGCTGCTGGAGGGCCTGGAGCGGGGGCTGCGGGACCAGCTGGCCCTACAAGCCTTGGAGGAGGCGGTGAGTAGGGGAGGGTGCCCAGGGCACACAGGGCCCGCCCAGCCGGCCAGGCTCATCTGTCCTTCCCGTGCCCGCAGCTGGAGCAGGGCCTGAGCTCCAGGCCGGTAGAGCCCCTGGATGGTCCGGCAGGTGCTGTCTTGGATTGCCTGGTGTTCCCCTCCAGAATGCTGGTGCTGGAACTCGCCGTTCCCGTTGTCTACCTGCTGGGGGCACTGAACAGTGAGCAACCCCTGGGAGTGGGGCAGGTGGGGTGGGAAGGAGGGAGGTGGGTTTTCCCAGGTGGGGCAGGTGGGGGTGGGAAGGAGGGAGGTGGGTTTTCCCAGGTGGGGCTTCAGGGGGGTGGGAAGGAGGGAGGTGGGTTTTCCCAGGTGGGGCAGGTGGGGGTGGGAAGGAGGGAGGTGGGTTTTCCCAGGTGGGGCTTCAGGAACCCACTCTTACCTCACTTTCTCCCAGTACTGAGTAAAGGCCAGCACCAGCTGCTGGCGGAGGCTGTGGAGTTGAAGACCCTGTCGAGGCAGCTAGAGCTGGTGAGAGGGTTGGGCTGCGGGAGGGTGGGCTGAGCCAGCGGAAGGGGGCCCTGCTGCACCTGGGGTGGGGTGGCGTGGGCAGGCACAAGGTGTCCAGGGCTCCCCATCTGACACACTCCTGCCCTGTCCTGGCAGGTGGGCAGCCTCTTGGAGAAGAGTGCCCCCTGGCAGAAGCGCAGCACCCTGTCCCTGCCCCCAGAGCTCCTGAAGAGCGGCTGGGGTAGAGAGACACCAGCCTGGGTCTTGCTGGAGGAGTGTGGCCTGGAGCTGAGGGAGGACCCTCCCCACGTGCACTGGGAGCCACAGGGCCAGGACCGCGTGTGTGCACTCTACGCCTCCCTCGCACTGCTGTCAGAACTGAGCCAGGAGCCCCACTAGCCTGTGCTCGGGCATGCCCTGGCAGCTCTCCAGCAGGGCAGAGTGTTTGCCCACCAGCTGCCAGCCCTGGGAAGGCCAGGAGCCCAGCGGCCACGTGGTCAGTCTCCTGTGGGGCTCAGGAGTCAGGGAAACTCAGTAAAGTTGGCGTGCGGAAGGAAAGGCTGGTAGCCGAGTTTTTGAGGGGTCTTAGATCTGGGGTGGGTGGGTAGGGATGAGGACAGTACCCACGCAGGATCAGGAGGGACATCAGGGCCAGGAGCAACTCCTTCTGCACCCTGGAGCTAAGGGAAGCTGGGTCATGGGCCCATGGCCCTACCAGCCCCACCTGTGTGCTTTTCTGCCTGCAAGGAAGGGCAGGGTGACTTAGGTGGGAGGGTTTCACCAGGCGGGTCCGTGGCTGCGGCAGGGCAGGAGCGTCTGCTTCAGGGAACTGGAGACACACTGCAGAAAGGTGTGGCCCACCCTCGGCCCTCAGGGGCTTTAGGGGGTGCAGGTGTGGCTGGTAACAGACCCCACCCTCCTAGGGCCACACAGGAGGTTCCGGGAGAAGCAGTGCTGAAGAAACTGACCATTGGTCTGTTTCCCCCCATCTGCTTTCCTGAGCTAAGTGTAGAACAACTCAACAGCTCTCAGCCTCTCCCTTCTTGGAAAACCCTTTCCTGTGACTTTAAAGGGGGAGCGTGGTAGGAGTAGCCCGGGTCTTAGAAAGCTTTTGAAGAGGCGGGCACGCAAGGCACAGCCTCGGGGCCCTGAGACCAAGGCCGTGCCACGTGACAGGCCACACCTGACCCCATCTCGAGATTTGCACCAATGAGCTCTCTGGCAACATTGCCCATTAGAGATCGTCTGGGCATCCAGGCCAAGACTGCCCTGGCTGACTGGCTGGAGGTGGAAAGGGTGCACCTGCCCTTTTGCCCTCCAATCTTAGCCTCCGTTGGAAGATTTATCCTGGGGTGGGCTCTCTACAGGTAGATCTAATGGACCCCGGGGGCCACAGCTTCCCCATGGAGGCACCAGGCCACTGTGCCACATGAAGCCTCCCAGGAATTACAACAGGGAAGAGTCACACTCCAGAGGCCATGTGGACTTTGCATGAACCTCACTCATCCTGGCAGGGCCAGAGCAAGGCAGGGCTGAACACAGTCCTAACAGGCAGCTGTGTGGTGCAAGCCACACCTGGGCCCTAAGCCTGCTGCAGGATGGCACGGACTCTCCCGGGCACCATGGTGGGGAGGAGCACAGAGGTACTGCCTGCCCACTGCAGCCACCTCCCCACCTGAGCCTCCATCTGGGCTGAGCACAGCATCACCGCTGGGTTTGCTCAGCAGACTCTCCAGCGCGCTGTGCGGTGCAGGTGAGCACTGTGCTCAGTGGGAGGGGTGGGCTGTGCATAGCGGCCCTGAGGTCTAACCCCTGCTTGCAATGTGAGCGAGGAGGCCAGGCTGGCTTCCCTCTTTGGGGCTGCTGCTGAGAGGATCCATGTGGCTGGGTTCTGAAACCTGTCCCCCGCTGTGCTGAGGCTGTGCTCCCCATGGGTGCTCCCAAGCCATCCTGGGCGGTTCGGACCTCAGATGACGACTGACTTGAGAGCTTCTGAAGGTTCCTGTGGCTCCAGGCCTCATCCTCTCTGCACAGGAGTGTTGACCTGTCTCCCTGCCACACCTGCTGTGCTCTCCTAGCCAGGCCATCACGCCCCCTGTTCATCATGTCAGGCCCCACAGAGCCTGATCCTCTCCAGAAGCTGGCCCCAGCCTCCCTCCCAGCTGGACCACAGAGGCCTGGGGTTCCACCTGTGACACACACAGACCACGGACGTCCATGGTGCCCTCTCCCACCTTCTCTTGAGCTATTTCTTACACGTTGAATCCCGTTTTGGTATCTGCCATGGAGCATACAAACAAGCCCAGCAAACCTTGCCCGGCACCACAAAGACCCATGCCTGGGCCTGATCCTCAGCTTCCTGCATAAACCTGCAGAAAGACCCTGACCCCACAGCTGACAGCTCTAACTGCATCCATTCAGTGCCCGTCGGGCCAGGGCGCAGCTTCTGTCTTAGGGTTAACCCAGCCTGACCTGGCCACAGCGTGTGCCTGGAGCCTGCCTGACCTACACCTATAACCCTGCTGCCAAACTGGCTCTTACCTGGGGCCATATCAGGGCCTGTGGTCTATTCTTGGACCAGTTCAGTTCCCCATAACCACACTCAAAATAGGTGCCCAACGCTTTCCACCCACGTGTTTATTTTAGATGTTTCCGTGCAGCAGCTGGGGAGACAGGTGAGCTGGACCCCACGCCTGCTCCCAAGGGGGAATGGCCCCAGCCCTTCACAAGGCTGCCCACGCTCCCTGTGCATGTGCGGAGGCTTCTGTGAGGAGGCTGCAAGGGGGTCCTTGAGTGTGAGGACATTTCCAGGCCGGCATCCTAAGGTTGCAGGAACTTGCTGACCAGAGCCAGAGGGGTGAGGTCACAGCATGCGCAGCTCCCAGAGCAGCCTCTTCCTCGTGTGTCCAGTGGCACCTTCCTCATTCAACCCTGGGAGAGGTGGTGGGTATTGTCACCAGTGCTCAGTCTGATTGGGGTTGCACATGACCCCACATCTGGACCCACAGGTGTGATCCCGAGCTGACATGGTCCAGCTGGGAGGGAGGCTGGGGCCAGCTTCCGAAGGCCAGGCTCCCATGGGGCCTGACATGATGAACGGGGGGCATGATGTCCTGGCCAAGAGAGCACAACAGGTGTGGCAGGGTGATAGGTCAACACTCTTGAGCAGAGAGGACACAGGTCAGGAGCTTCAGGATGCCGGCAAGGAATGGGGTGCAGGACCAGGATGGAGGTGGCCAGCTGCAGGGCGGGCCAGGCCACAGCGTCCCGTCCAGGCATGAGGTGGAGACCCAGGAGGGCAGCCTATGGGATCACCAGCTTCGGGTTCCTCCACCAGACTCGAGACCAGGTGCCATCTGGGCCAGGAGCCATGCCCAACTGGGGCACGAGGGACGCTCCAGGGGCTGGGAAAACAAGAGGCCTGACGGGAACAGATGGGTGCTAGCTGTCCCTCTCCGTCGCCGTCAGGGTGCCTGAAGAGGGGTGGGGGGGACTAGGTGGGGGGAGTGGGTGGGGGGGAACGGGCACCGGTGTCCAGCACCAGGCCCAGGGAGCCCATCCGTCGGGGCGAGGACAGGCTGCTGTGCGCGTGGGGTGACCAAGTGGGATCCCGGCCCGCGGGCCCCAGCCCGAGCCTCAGGCTCGGCAGGGTCCGGAGCAGCCCCAGCGGCCTGCGAGGCTCCTACGCTGGAAAGGGCTGTTGGCAAAGACTGGTGGGGGCCGGGCGGGGCGTGGGGCGAGGCGGAGGAGGCGGAGCCCGCGGGGACGGCGCCGGGAGCGGGCCAGCAGCGCCACCTGTTGAGCGGACACGTGCGCTGCTGCGGCCACGGCCGGCTCAGGGTCGTTCTGGAGCCGCCCTAGGTCTGTGGGGAGATCACGGCTCAGATGGGGGCGCCCAGGACAGCCGAGTGCCTGGGCCCCTGGCCCTCCACCCACCGCTCCCGTCCACTCCGCCCTAGAACCTGCCACTTCTCCAGGATCCCACTCCCTGGCAAGGCGGGACCTCACCGTGGAACAGGGAGTCCAGCAGGTCCTGGTTGACGCAGCCGGGGCTGGCATGGTGGACAAGGAAGCCTAGACCACAGCAGATGCATAAGTGCGGGCCCCACACCCCGCAGGGCAGGGCTGGCCCAGCTCCCACAGCCTGGGTGCCAGGAGCAGTGTGACCCGGGCAGCCTCACCTATGAGCACGGCGGCTGCCCGGCGCAGAGGGTCGTGGGGACTCCGCAGGTAGCCTTGAGTCTGGCTCAGGAAGTTAGGCACGTGGCCTGGGTACCGCTGAACCTGGGGACAAAAGGGCTAGTGGCAGGACAGAAGGGCTGATCCTGAGTGTGGAGGAGGTTGCAGAGCTGAATCCAGGGGCTGCTGGTCCAGGGGAGCCCCCAGGGCAGGTGGCATGGTCCGAGGCCTTGGACTTGCCCCACCGGCAGCCTGACTATCCGGTTTGGCTGCGGTAGAAACGGTTTGGGGGCCCCGCTGAACCCTGGAACCCTCTAGAGGTCACCTTGCTTCCCTACTGACCAGGCGGCGGCAAACGTGGCTCAGGGCCTCGGGGCTATCATAGCGGGCCACGGTGACCATCTCCTCCAGCATGCCCCAGCAAAAGGCCTGGTTGCAGCGGGCCAGGGTCCACTCTGAGCTCTGGGACAGAGGAAGGCAGCCGGGTCAAGGGTCCAGGAAGTAGAAAGGCAAAAGGTGGGGTGGGCAGAGGGGGAGCAGGGGCATCGGACTAGAGACAGAAGAGCCCAGGGCAGGGGACGAGTGAATCTGCCCAAGGGAAGAGCAGTAGTAATCTGGCAGCCTGTGACACCTGCCCCTGAGGTCCTTAGGGTGGGGGAGTCCCTGACCTGTAATCGATGGAGGGGCGGCGCGGTGGGAGTGGGGAGTGTTGGCCGGCATAGGGGTGGGATGGTGTGGGGCTGCTGACCTCAGCAGCATCTGGGCTGGGGTCATGCAGGCGCAACAGCAGCGGCACGAGACTCTGCAGCACCAGCTTCCGCAGCGGGCCGCGGAGCCCAAGCCGGAGCATGCCCCGGCCCCGGCGCACCAGCGTCCCAAGGAGCCCGACCGCCGAAGCGCGGACTGAGTCCCGGGTCTGCATGGAAGAGCGCTGTCAGGGCGGACAGAGGCTGAGAGGGACTGCAAGGGTGGCAGGGGGCGGCCAGCGCTCCTGGGCGCACTGGGCGCCAGGGCGGAGCAAGGAAGCAGGGGGTCTGGGGAAGGATGCTGACTTGGTGTGATCTGGGGACAGGGCCTGGAGCTGGACCTGGTCGGGAAGCCTGGGGAACCCCTGGAGGGCTGGCCTTAGGGAATGGAGTCTGGAAGGAAAAGTCTAGCGCGGAGGAGCTTGGCGGGACAGGATCTCGGAGGGCTCGCCTGGAGGGGCGGAGCTGGGCGACAACGGGAGGGCGGGCAGGGCGGGCTGGAGGGAAGAAGCCTCGGAGGCAGAGACCGGAAGGGAGGGGCCTGGGAGGAAGAGTCGGGACGGGGCAGGGAGGGGCCTAGGAGGGAGCAACTGAAGGGGTGGGGCGGGGCCAGGGAGGAAAAGCCGGGGAGGGAGCTTGGGGGAGGGGCCGGGGGGAATAGACTGGGGTAGGGCCCTCGTAAGGCGGGGCCTGGGAGGGAGAGGCTGGGGGCAGGGCCGGAGTGGGCGGGGCAGGAGTGGGCAGGGCCTGAGCGGGCGTGTCCGGAGTGGGCGGGGACAGAGAGGGCGGGGCATTGCTCACGTGGTCCAGTAGCGGGCGGAGGCGCGGCCCCAGCTCAGCGCTCAGAAGCCGCACAGGCGCCCGGGGCCGTAGTAAGAGCCTCTTCAGGGCGCCCAGAGCTGCACCCACGAGCCGCGCGTCGCCTTCGCCCAGTGCGCCCAGGAGCGCCGGCAGCAGCGCGCTCACGTGCCGCACCTGCTGGGACTCGTGGTCAGCCTCTTGCAGACCTTGCTGCAGCCGGGCCAGGCTCCTCTCCACCCCTTCCCTTGTCTCACCTTCCTGCGATTCAGCGCGAGGTGGCCCAGGCCCAGCAGGCCCAACCAGCGCACGGTGGGCTCGGGGTCTCCCTGCCAGGTGAGAAGTCGCTCCAGGATAACCTCCTCCCGCAGGAGCCGTGCGGTGGGCCGGCTCTGCAACAGCTAGGCGAGGCACACGGGGTCAGCTGCTGCGGCTTAGGAATCAAGTCCGCGGTCACCCTTCGCCGCCCATTCGGGAAGCAGGCTCACCCCGGTGAAGAAGGCCATAGCCGTGAGGCGCTGCGGGTCGTCAGCACTGCGCAGCCGGGGAAGCAAGTCTGCGAAGAGGCCTCGCAGGTGGTGGTCGGCGTGTGCCACCATGGCACTGGGGTAGGTGGAAATGGGAGCTCTCGCTCCGCTTGGCGGCCTTACTCCTCAAGAAGACCCCATCCCAACACCCACCCTCGTGCCTCTGCCGTTTCCCCGTCCCCCTACCCAGCGCCAGCACCTGGCCAGCAACGAGTCTCCTCCTGGTGTGACACCCTGGGACCCCTCCTCACCTCGCCAGCAGCAGGACACCCTCCAGGTGGGTGTGGGCTCCCACCAGCCTCCTCCAGCCTCCCGCCTGCTCCATGCACGTGACCACCATGCGGCCTCCATCCCCAGTGAGCAGAGCCTTCAAGGCCTCCACAGCGCAGCTGGCGGTGGGGACAGTGAGCAGGTGGGCAGTGGGGCTGAGAGGGTGACAGCATGCTGGCCCATCCCACATACCCTGGTGTTGCCTCTCACCTGGCATGGCTGTGTGGTGGCCCTCGGTGGGACAGAACCCAAATCTTGGGCATGTCAGGGGAGCGAGGGCTGCGGGCCAGCTTGTGCAGCTGTGTGACTAGCGCAAGCAGCAGATGAGAGTAGAAGCCCCTCGTGGCTCCCACGCAGCCTGAAACAGCCAGCATCTCCCCAAGAGCACGAGTGGCCTATGGAGCAAGTGACTCACTCAGGCCCTGGGTGCCGGGAGCTGCGTTGGACAGCAGTGGGACAGGCATGCCACAGACAGGACAGGGACTAAGCCTCAGACACGCGTGGGACATTCCCGGAGGAGTGACCTAGGTGCAAACTCCCCGTCACCACCCTTCTCACCACCCTGCACCCATGCCTGGGTCATGGCTGGAGCCACCTACCGCCAGTGCCTGGGGCTCAGGCCCTGAAGCACCCTTCAGTGCCCACAGCAGTTGTACCAGCACCTGCCCATTTACACGCTGGTTACAGCTTAGGCTGCGCCAGAGCTCGGCCGCTGCCCTGAGGGTTCAGAGGGGGCTGGTGTGAGACAAGGGATGGTGCAGGGTGGGTGTCAAGGAGAGGTAGGGGGTCCCCAGCTAGGGGACTAGGACTCCAGCAGGGGAGGGGCAGGAAACCACCACCACGGTCTCCCCCAACCCCAAATCCCAAACAAACGAATGAAGTGTTAATTGTGCAGACCACAAAATAGCCTGTCTCAAGCTCAGCTGCCGGGTGGGGACCTCTGGGAGTCCTGCTGGGTCAGCGACAGTGAAATAAACCTGGCATTATTATTATTTTTTAAATCGCTACAGAGAGTAAAACCAAAGATAACTTCTGGAGAAAATTAACCAAAGAGCCAGGGGTGTCCAGGCACGTCAGCCCCCCAGGCTCACTCACCGCACTCCGGAGCCAACCCCAGCATGGTGTCCAGGGGAGGCTACCTGGAGATAGAAGACGGCTCCCAGAGGAGCCCAGCCTCAGAAACTCTGTGGCAGGAGGGTGGGCGGAGTTTGCAGAACTAAAAGTGAGGGGAGCAGGAATGGATACTGGGCAGGAGTTACCGCGGGGATGGAGTAAGGAGGTTTCAGCTCCCCTGTCTGGGGCCAGACTCCACCACCAAGCAGGAAGGGGGAAGGAAGCCGCGTGGGGGCCGCAGGGCCAGGCGGGTTGGGTTACCGATCGGGGGGCAGAGAGCGGGGCAGCAGCGCACACACCACGTCCCGTGCATGCTCCAGGGCCAGCGCGCTCAGCACTCTCAGGGCTGCCCTCCGGGGCCTCCCCTCCGCCAGGCTGGGCACCTGCGCCAGCAGCCCTCGCACCAGAGCATGCACCTGGCGGGGAGGAGCAGACTTCAGCAGCCAGGCCTCTTGCACTGTCCATTCCCTCTCACCTGTACCCACCTCACCCCCACCCCAACCCCACCTGGCTGGAGCAGCCTGAAGGTGGCAGGGTCAGGCTGTGCTCTCCAGGCTCCTCCCACCACCTTGGCGCCAGGACCGGCAGGAGTCTGTAGGGCATGGAGTGGGTGGAAGCTGACCTGGTCCTCCAGCCGTTCCCCCCGGGCCTCCAGGGCTGAGGACAGGGTGAGCACTGTCGCCTGGGTCCCTGCAAAGCCAGCCTCCTCCAGGCAGGCAGCCGTGTACAATGCGAGGTCAGCAAGAACCCCCTCCTCCCAGGAACTCTGGGGAACCTAGGGCAGGATGGGTGGGGTGTCTGAAGTCCCCAAGCCTCTCCTAGCTCTCCCCCCGGTCCCTCAGCTTCCCACCTGGCTTCCTACAAAATCCCTCGCTCTGCTGTTGCTCACCAGCCTGTTTCGCCCTGACCTCCGCCAAGCCCAGCACGTCCCCTTCCACCCTAGCCTTTACAGCAGCCCCGGTGGTCCACGCAGCATCCCTTCCCTCACCCCTCACCTGGTGGGGCCTCTCAGGGGAGCGGGGCTCGCTGCCAGCTTCAGGGATGGTGGCCCCACACCCAGACCGAGTCTCAGAATGGGTGGCGAGTGCCTGGGTCTGTGGCTTAGCTTCAGGTTTGAGCTCCCAGCGCTCAGGCTGAGGGCCTGTGGAAGGGGGTTCCCGGGACCGCCCCTGCCTGGCCCGGATTCCTTCAGCCACAGCTGTCAGGGTTAGAGCCCCCATGGGCATCTCCGGGACCCAGCCCCACACACCCCCAGCCATAGCTGCCTTTGCCTGTAGCACCTGCTGCTGCTCCTCCTGGGAAGTCGTGCCCAGGCCTGACCTAGAAGCCGGCCCGGGCGGGACCATGGACAGGTGTGGTGGCGCGTGCGTGAGCGTGTGGGGGCTGGGGAGCCACAGGGAAGTGCCTGCTGTGGGCCTGTGAGGGGCATTCCTGCCCTGGCTGCTGGAGGGGAGTGGCCAGCCTGGAGCCTCAGTGTCGTGGTCTGGCTCTCCCCAGCGGGGCCCTGGGAACAGGATCCCCAAGAGCTGGCAGAATCACAAAGAAAGAGGGAGAATGGCCCTAAGCCTGACTACCAGCCCCTCTTGGCCGGGGGCTCGGGGCAGTTGTGGACAGCGCTGAGGAGGGCCTAGGTGGGTCCAGGAGTCTGGGCCCCACCCTGAACTGAGGCCTGATTCAGCCCCTGACCAGCAGTCAGCTCCCCACTGGGCGTGAGGCTAGGGTCTGGCCCTGCCCCCTGCCCACTGGCTGTCAGACACCCTGGAATGGACATGACTGGGTGGGCTTGGGGCAGCCTGGAGGGGTGGAGAGGCAGCGAAGATGCCAGAGGATCAGTGGCCCCTCCAGAGCTTGTGCAGGTACCTACCACTGTCGGGGAGGCCCTTCTGGGTCCTGGCTAGTTTTGAAGGGTATCCCAGCGCAAATCTCATGTTGAAATGTAATCCCCAATGCCAGAGGGGGAGGCTGGTGGGAGGTGACTGGATCCTGGGGTGGACTTCCCCCTTTGGTGCTGTTCCCATGATAGAGTTCTCAAGATCTGGTTGTTTTAAAGTGTGGCACCGCCCCACCCCTTCCTCCGGCTCAGGCCATGTAACACCTGCCCGCTTCCCTTCCGCCATGACGTTGTTTCCTGAGGCCTCCCCAGCCATGCTTCCTCTACAGCCTACAGAACCATTAACAAATTACCAGTTTTGGCTGGGCACAGTGGCTCCCACATGGAATCCCAGCACTTTGGGAGGCAGAGGCAGGTGGATCATGAGGTCAGGAGTTTGAGAGCAGCCTGGCCAACATGGCAAAACCCTGTCTCTACTAAAAATACAAAAATTAGGCCTGGCTCGGTGGCTCACACCTGTAATCCCAGCACTTTGGGAGGCCGAGGCAGGCAGATCACGAGGGCAGGAGATCCAGACCATCCTGGCTAACACGGTAAAACCCCATCTCTACTAAAACTACAAAAAAATTAGCTGGGTGTGGTGGCATGCACCTGCAGTCCCAGCTACTCAGGAGGCTGAGGCAGGAGAATTGCTTGAATCTGGGAGGCAGAGGTTGCGGTGAGCCTAGATAGTGCCACTGCACTCCAACCTGAGTGACGGAGCGAGATTCCGTCTCAAAAAAAAAAAAAAAGAATCAGCCAGGCACAGTGGTGGTGGTGGGCTCCTGTAATTCCAGCTACTCTGGAGGCTGAGGCAGGAGAATCACTTGAACCCAGGAGGCGGAGGTTGTAGTGAGCCGAAGTCATGCCGTCGCACTGCAGCCTGAGCAACGAGATTCTGTCTCAAAAAATTAATAAAATAAATAAATTACCCGGCCTCAGGTATTGCTATACAGCAATGCAACAACCAGGGATGAACACTCCCTGGCTGGGCCCCTCGGAGTGCGAGGGTGCCCTGTGGGTGCCTGGGGCATGGGTGTTCTGCCCAGTGTGTGTGAGTCTGTATCTCTCTCCAGCTCATACTCCCCGGGGCTGGCTGGAAGGACCCCTGCTCCAAGTCCCCGCCCTCCACCCTCAGCCAAGCACACAGTGGGACCTGCCCAGCCCTGAGCCCTGGGGAGCCAGATGAGCCGGTCTGGTGGAATGCCTGCGCAGGCGGAAGTGCCTCTGACGCACCCCAGGTGGTCGGCATTCCGTCCACACCCTTGCCTATCTGTGCCCCGTCAGGCTGCTTGGACGAGTGAGGCCCAGGCCCCCAGCCTCCACTTCCTGCCAAGCCTAGAACCTCTCTCCCCAGCAGTTCCTCTGAAGCCCGCGTTGCCAAAACTGGTGGAACCCTGAGATCAGGAACTTGCTGGCGCAGAGTCAAGGCCAGTCCAGCACACAGCCAGGCACGGCGCCACCTGGCCGGGTGTCTGCAGCTGAGTCAGCTCCTGGAGCTTCTGCTTCTTCCCCATCCTTCCTCCCCTTCCCTGGGCTGCTGAGTCTGGAGCTGTGTCCCTGAGGCGTGGCTGGCCGGTGACAGATGCCCAGGTGGTGCCGGGTTGGCAGCAGCAGCGGCAGGAGACACCTGAGCTCTCACTTGTGGACCGCGGAGTTTGAAATGTCCTCGCTGACCCTGAGCCTGGGGGCAGTGCCTAGGCAAGTGTGGGAGCCCAGGGCCACGGCTGGACCCTCTTACCTGTCCCACCCCCAGCCTGCCTCTAGCAAGGAGCTGTCTTCTGCAGCAAGTCCCTCCCTGCCTGTGGCCTTGCCGCTCTAGTGTGGGATCTGACTCCCCACAGCCCACCCCCAGCTGGGGACTCCTGGCTGCCCTTCAGGCGTCAGTGCAGGGCTGTCTCCCACCCCAGCAAGACCTGTGCTTTCCCCGGGATGCAAACCCTCCTGCTCAGATTCCCGACTCCAGCCCAGCCCCTGCCCCAGCCCGGGAGGCCCTGGGGCCAGGCGAACAACAACAGGACGAGCTGTGGGGTTAGCAAGTGACTTGTCTTGTTTCCAGGCAGCCCTGCTTGAAGACTCAGGGGGATGCCCCCACACGCAGACTGTCCACCAGGGCCTGCAGCCTCTCCGACAGCACCACCTGCAGGGAGCAGAGGAGGGGAGCGTGGGTGGGGGGGTGGGGGCACCCAGGGCAGGACACCAGGGCGGGCATTCCCCCACCTGGTACTGTGCCGGGTTCCGCAGCCGCCTGTGCGCAGGGCTGAGTTGGCTTAGGGACAGCTGAGCCAAGGCTCTAGACTCTGCCAGGGATGGGAGTGGCTCACACAGCTGCAGGGAAGAGGCAAGAAGAGAAGCTCAGGGCTGGCTCCCGGCGAGGGCTCCACTGGGGCTGGGGGCAGGATGAGGGCAGAGGAGCAGCCACCTGTCCCTGCTGGAGGCAGAGCCGAAGCAGTGGCTCCACCTGGGCTGGCCGCACGGTACAGGGTTCCTGAGCCCCTCGAGGCCACACCCTCAGCTCCTGCCCGGCCCGTGGCACTGGCTCTTCTGCCAACTGCAGCACATCCATGAGGAGAGACCCTGTGAGGGTGGGGTCGGGAATAAGGGGGGCCATGGTGCCTTGAAGGCAGACAATGGGGGGATGGGAGGCACTCACCGTCAGAGCCCAGGAGCCGGAAAGCAGCCTTGCTCCCAGGCAACGTCTGTTTCTCAGGGTCCTCGGTCAGCTTCATTCGTGGCTGCCCCCCTACGGCCACCAGCTGCGAGGAGAGGGTGTTGAGCTGGCTGGTCCTCATCCCCCACCCCTCACCATCTCTCAGACCTGCCCCGACCTAGGCCACGGACACTGTCCCCACCTTATAGACGCAGCCCAGGGAAGGCTGCTGGGGGCAGGTGACCACACTGGTGCCAATGCCAATGACGTTCACCTCGCTGCCCTGGGTGGGGAGAGGAGTGGCAGTGAGCCCAGCCAGGACCTGTAAGGGCCCCAGGAGCCCCCCAGCCACCCTCTGCCTACCCCCTTGCCCACCCCACCTCCTGGGCCAGTTGCGCCAGCGCCTCCTCATCAATGTTGTTGCTGACCGCGATGGGGACTGACTCCAGCCAGGGCACCTGGAACCTTCGCGTGGGTGGAGAAAGGGTGGGGGCTGCCCCTCAGGTCTTCTCATTCACCTAGTGTCCCCACCCCATGGCCTCAGACAGGGACACCTGTGCTCACCTTCTGCTTAGGAGCCCCTAGGGAGCCCCACCCCTTGCCTCCCTGCCAAGGCCTGTAGGAGAGTGCCTCACTGTCTTTCCCTGCCCCACTCCCGAATCCTGGCTCCCCGGGGGTCTCCCACCAGGCAAACTTGCTCCCCGAAGAACTCACTGGGCAGCAACGGTTCGGAAGACCTGGCGGATCTCCTGGGCCTGCTGCAGCAGGTCACCGCTGTCCAGCCTCACGCCCACTGCCTGGTAGCCCAGTTCTCCCAGGGCCAGAGACACTGCCAGGAAGTTGGGGAGACCACTCCTGCGGGGACAGATAAGGGGGTCAGGGACCACCAAGGTTCTGCTGAGCCCACTCCCAGAGTGCTGGGACTCACCTCCGCACGCTGTAGGAGTCCAGGAGGCCCTGGAAGGCCCGGGGAAAGGCCAGGGCATAGGCCACAAAGGCTGCCCGCTCGCCTGGGTGTGGCTCCTGCAACCCCAGCCCCAGGTGGGCACACACGCGCTCCAGCCACACCTGAGCTTTGGCCGCCAGGTCCACTCCAGGGCCCTCACCAGCCGCTGGCGCCAACATCTGTGGAATGGGTTGGTGAAGAATGGGGCCAAGAATGCTGGGTGAGGCCTGGGAGCGGCCAGGGCCACCCTGGCTTGAGGGCAAAGGTAATGCAGGCCGTGCCAGCTTCCTGGGACAGCACTGGGGTGACCCTCCCCGGGTGTCATGCCTCTCTCCCGGGCAAGGGCTGCTTGGGGCCTGTCGCCTGCAGACAGCAGGTTGAGAGGAGGGACTGACCGGGTCAGGGGGCAGCTCGCTGCCTGAAAAGGAAGTGACGAAGGAGTGGGCCAGGGTCCCGGCCACCGGCACACCTCGAAGCTGGCCCGCTAGCACGTTGCTGCTACTGTCAAAGCCTGGGGAGGAAGGCGGTGGGATTCGGGGACTCCGGGCCAAGCGGAAGCTCCTTCTTCCCGGCCCTTGCCTTGCCCCGCACCAGACCCTCACCGCCCAGGTAGCTGTAGGTGGAGGCCGTCAGGCCCCCATCTGGACCCTGAGCCCTCCGCAGGCCCATCTCTAGCAGCCGCTTCTCTGGTCCTGCGATCAAGCGAAGCCGCGCAGCGTTGGTGGCCACCAGGCTGTGGGGAGCCAAGAGTCAGGGGGTATAGGGTGGGGGTCGCCAGACCACCCAAGATGGCAGTTACCTGGGGCCTGGAACTCCCAGCCCCGGAGCTCTACCCTCACCCGGCCCCTCCTTACACCCTGCACAGTGGGGGCGGGAGGCCAGCCCTGGGATCCCTGGGCAGCCAGCCCCACCGCCCCTGTCCAGCGCAGAACCCCGCCACGGGGGCCGTCCCAAGCCCGCCGGCCCTCAGCCCACCTGGCGTAGCTGACCAGGCAGAGCAGCGGCGTCTCCAGCAGCTGCACCACCAGGAGCGGCCCGGACACCTGCAGCAGCGGCACCTGAGAGGGGCGAAGTCAGCTCTGCGCCGGACCTAGCGCCAGCGCCCCCGCCCCGCCCGCTCACCCCTACTCACGCCTGGGAAGGCGAGGGAGCCCTCGGGCAGGGCCCGCACCGTCACCTCGGAGCAGTCGAGGGTCCGAAGATGCTCGAAGAATGCGGGGTCCGTGTCTGGAGGCAGCACCGAGGCCAGGAACTGCACGTCTAAAAACCAGGTTACTGCGCTGAGACCAGAGGTGATGTGCAGGCCCTGGCAGGAAGGTGAGGGGTGGGCGTCCCCAGGGGCTCCTAAGCAGAAGGCGAGCGCAGGTGTCCCTCACTGAGCGCAAGGACAAACTGGTGGTGGGGCATGGGAGTTCCATCGGGCGGGCGGGGACTTCCACAGGCCATAGGGGGCTACATCGGGCGTGGGGGACTTGTGGGGTGGGGTCTTCCGTCGGGCGTTGGGGGTTCCCGGGGTGGGGGCTCCCATCGAGCATGGGGCGCTCGTGGGATAGGGGCTCCCGTCGGGTGTGGGGGGCTCCCGGGGTGAAGGCTTCTGTCGCGCGTGCGGGGCTCCCGGGGTGGGGGCTTCGGTCGTGCGTGCGGGGCTACCGGCGTCTCGCAGGCGGAAATCGCGCAGGAAGCGCACACAGTCGCGCAAGCCGGCGGCCAAGGCGAAGGCGCCGCCGAATGGGCAGCGGCGGAAGAAGAGCTCAAACTCGGCGGCATCCTGCGCCCGGCCCGCGCGCCAATAGCCCAGCGCCATGGTGGCCTGGTAGAGGTCGGTGAGCAGCGGCTGCGCCGCCGCGCGCCTCTCGGGATCCCGCTCCGCCGCCATCCCGCTCCCAATGTCTGGACTCCAACCCGCCCCGGCCCGCCCCGGCCCGGGCCCCGTGACGCGCCCCAGCCTATGGCGCGCTCCCAGCGGGGCTTATCGTAAGGTTTGGGCGCAGCACAGGACGCGCCAGAGGACAGGATGGGTCTGATGGCCTCAGCGAGCTGAGAGGGGCCGCAACAGCTGGACCCGGGATGGAGTGCGGATGTTACCCAACTCCTCTCGGACCCCCAAACCCACTCCAGGCCCAATGGCCTCTTTAGAGCGCAGTCCAGTCCCGGTCACCGGAGGTGCTCCCTGTGGCCCGGGGCTCCACCCCTTGGCCGGGTAACGAGGTGCAGCTTTCCAGGAGGCGGAAAGGGTGGACAGCCCAGCCAGACTGCATGCACCCGCAGCGACCCAGAGGACGGCAGTCGGCCGCCGGCCAGCCTGTGCCCTGGGCCTAGGGAGCGGAGGCCGGAGGCTGCCCCAGCTGGAGCTTGCGCAGCCAAGCTGGCATGAGGCAGAGGGCGCATGCCCAGCCAGCTGGCACCAGAAGGCCTTCTGTGGCTCTGAAGGCTCAGTGTTCCTCAGTCATGGCTTTTATCGGGTCCTGCACTCCAGGCTCCACGGGAAATCTAAAGCTCTGAGGGCAGTCCGGGCCTTCAGGACCCAGAGGATCCTTTCCCTGTGGCTTGGGGCCCGAGGGCAATCTGACCAGAATTAATCTGGTAATCACACCCCACCCCTTCTCCCCAGTGCAGACACAGGTGGTCCAGGGGAGGGGGCGTGGCCACACAAGCTGACCACATGGGGCTGTCAGGACACCAAGGTACAGCTCCACAGAGCACAGGCAGCCCCACTCTGGCCACCCCAGTTCGAGGGAAGGGCCAGGGCAGCATGTGACCAAGGGTATGGCAGCAGGGCCGGCTACTGCTGGGGTCTCTGTCCTGGACAGCTCCAGGCTTGCACACTTGCTTCCATGGGGGACAGTGCCGACAGGAGGCGGCGGGGAGGGGATTGATGGCCTCTCCAGATAATAAGCTAACAGATTCTGTTTCTTGCTTTTTAAACCCCCTGAACTGGACTTGCCTGCCATGGAAAGAAGGAAGGGCCAGAGCTTTGGGAGGGAGTGGCCAGGAGACAGAGGGACAGGCAGAGGTCTGCCGGGGCAAGGTCAACGGCCATGGAGGGTGGCGGCAGCTGAGAGGACCGTGTGGAGGTGGCAGGGCAGAGATG
Organism: Callimico goeldii; assembly: GCA_963573925.1. Lineage (NCBI taxonomy): Eukaryota > Metazoa > Chordata > Mammalia > Primates > Cebidae > Callimico > Callimico goeldii. Next base: position 38,174 of record CAUYOR010098675.1, on the reverse strand, counting down.
GAGCTGAGACGGGGAAGGAGACAGGCCAGGTATGAGCAGGAAATGACCAGGACGGAGGCCAGAGGGCCGGTCTCAGTTTTTAATCATGGCAGGGCCTCACACACGCACACACACTCGGGCTTCAGATCTTGTTGAAAGCTGCGATGTCGACACTCTGCACCTAGGGAGAGGCAGAGGGCGATGGTCAGGGCTGTTTCCCTATAGCCCGCTTGGTGCCAGGAGCCTCCTCTGAGGCAGGGTTCACTCTGGGACTTGCTCCCTACTGCTGTGGGGTGGAGCACAGGGCGGGGCTGGGGCCCCCAGCCTCCTCACCCCCCTTCCCTCCCTAGCCAGCCCACTCACGTGCTCCTCAAACTTGGTGATCTCCTCCTCCAGCAAGTCCGTCCCCACCTTGTCGTCCTCCACCACACACTGAATCTGCAGCTTCCGGATGCCGTAGCCCACAGGCACCAGCTTGGAGGCCCCCCAGACCAGCCCGTCCAGCTGGATGGAGCGCACACAGGACTCCAGCTGGGCCATATCCGTCTCATCATCCCACTGTGGGGAAAGGAGAGGAAAAGCTAGGGTCAGCCGCCCCTAGGATACCTGTGTGCTCCTCCCACCATGTGTGCACAATTGTTTCCTTAAAGGCCCTCAGAAAACCATTCAATTCACACCTGCATGTCTCCAAGTTTGTGTTTATCCCAAGACTTCTAAACTTGGCTTTAAAGTCTCCCCAGAACCCAGAAGGGCAGGGGGAGGATCACAAGCTGAGCCAGCTGGGCAGGTGCCAGGGCCCTGCCCCTCCCACTCACAGGCTTGACGTCCAGCAGGATGGAGGACTTGGCCACCAGCGCGGGCTTCTTGGCCTTCTTCTCTGCGTACTGCCGCAGGCGCTCCTCCCGCAGCTGGGCTGCCTCCTTGTCCTCCTCTTCATTGTCACTGCCAAACAGGTCAATGTCATCGTCCTCGTCATCCTCTGCTGGTGTGGCTGGCTTCTTGGTTGGGGGCTCCACTTGGCGCATGGGAGACACGTGCTGCCACAGGGGACGGGACAAGAGGCAAGGCTGAGACGCCCCAGCCAGGGCCCAGAGTGGCCTGGCTGCCTCCTGGCCCTCCACCCGAGGAAAGGCAGGCCCTGTGCACCCGAGCTGGGGCTCCCAACACACAGGGCTCAGGGAAAGACAAGAGCTGCCTCCACCTGCCCAGGGAATTAGCTGTAAACCTTCCTGGGGACTTGGGGACGACACTACCCTCGCTGCCAGCTCATCACCGTTGCTGGGGCTAGCACACAGGGAGATTGGTAAGCCAGCAGGGCCATGTGGTCCCCTTGCAGCATCAGGTTTGGGGAGGGCACGCACCTGGGTCTGCGGGGCTGTGGCCCGGTGGCCGGGTGAGCTCTTCTCTAGCACATTCAGCCGGGTCTCCAGCTTGGAGACAGCCTGCTGCAGCTCCTGCACCACTGCGGGGGCGAGGGGGACGTGGTTAGATGGCAGGGGCCAGGGGCAGCCCCTACCCGCTGGCCCAGGCCTCACCGCCACGCAGGTTCTGGTTCTCCACTTCCAGACTGGCGATCCGGACTACGAGCTCGCTGTGGTCTCCGCTGGGGCCGCTGGAGGCCCCGGGGCCTGAGCTCTGCAAGGCAGGAAGAGGGAGGGCTCAGTGCCTGACTGCTCCTGGGGCCCCTTATTCACAGCTCCTAAGAGTCCCCTCAGAGGCTCTGGTAAGCACCATTGGGTCCCCCTGCCATGCTCAGGAACTGTGGGAACTCACACAAGGAAAACTCCAGCTAGGGAGAGCAGGTGTCCCCCGCAAACACCCAGCTCAAACTTACGGGTGGTGACCTCAGAGATGGCAGCAGCCGTAGAGCACAATAAAATTCTTAGCCAGGAAGCCCTGGGTTCCCCAAACAGAGGCCACGGGGAGCTGGCCATGGCTGCTGCTGCCTGGTGGGACCCCACTGAGCAGCCAGCCTGAGGCTCACAGTCCTGGGGACAGCTGGGACAGGCCCCAGGGGACCAGGCAGCACTGGCAATGGGAGGGCCCAGTGGGGACAGGAGGAAGGAGCCTGCCTGTGTGTGCAGCAGCCACCCACAGCCTCGCCTCCCTGGGACACACGCCTGCCATCTCATTCAGCAAACCAGTTTCTAGATGACCCAGGGCCCCAAGCCCACCTCATACTCTGCCACAGCTCAGCCTGATTGACGCCCCATGGCCCAGACAGGCTCCCAGCCTCCTGGCCCTTGACATGAGCCAGTCCTTGGGCATCCACCTGCATGCACCGTCCATTCAGCCAGCCCACCCGCCAACAGAATGGCTCTTAGGACAGGGTACACCTGGCCGCATGGAGCTCTCAGCTGACTCCATCTCAACAGCTCCCCAGGGCTCCCTCTCTGTGGGGAGGAGCTGCAGCAGATGGGCAGACAAACCCGCTCCTTGTAGCAGGTGCAGATACACTCAAGCCTTTGCCCAATGTGCAGCCCCATCCCTGGGGACCTCCTGCCAGTCCTTGGGAACATGCTATGGGGACTGAAGCGTGTGGGAGCTGAGCCCCACAGACCATGGGCAAGGCCAAGCCAACACTGGGGCCCAGGAGGCCCACCTGGCAGCAAGTAAGGCCAGGCTGGCAGGGCATGTGCAAGCCACTGATCACCACCTGTGGAGGTCCGTCCTGCAGACCTCAGCGACAGACGAATGGATACACTCACACGCCCAGGACAGTGATCTGAGTGGGCCAGGGATGCCTGTCAGCTGCTTTCCGAGGGCGACTGAAGCTGACTGAACGCGACTCTGTCCCCTCACGTTTATTCAGTATAGATTCAGTAACAGAGGTTCTAAGCCAACGCGCTTGTGGATAATTAATATGGTTAAGAGTGGTTTTATGTGCTAGGGCCATCTAGCACACGTCTGATGTGAGTAGACAAATGAGAGTAGGGACAAAGGAATGTGAGGGTTTTATTTTCTTCATCTTTCCCTTACGATTAAAGTTCTAATATGAAGAACTGGCTGCCTTTGGCCAGTCTTGCTGAAACTTCGCCGCTTTCCAAAAAGTTGAAGACTATGATCTTAACTTCCCTGTATTTCCCTTCCTATTCTGCCAGCTACCTTGGGTGAATGGCAGGGCGGGTGCGGGAGACACTGGCAGAAACTCTGACAACCTCTGGGCAGAAGCTGGGGCACAGGAGGGCCCACACACTGTGGGGTGTGGGGCGTGGGGCATGGAGAATCATAGCAGACCTCCTGTGGGAGTGGAGCTGGGTCCCATGGAAGCCAGAGTCTGTGAGTGGCAGGGCCATGGCACCTGAGGCCTCATGTACCCCACACAGCAGGCCCAAGAACACGGGAAAGGTCCTATCTGGAAGAGGCACTAGGTCAGCACTGGCCTCAGGATGCATCATGAGCAGTGGGGGGCATTTCACCACCGCCTGGGGTGGCTCTGTGGGCAACTAGGCCAGAGCCCACAGCACTCAGACCAGAGCAGGTGCCCCCCTCCCTTGATGCTGACTCTGGAGGAGACTGGGGATGCCACGCATCCAGGGACCCTGAGCACAGCTTCAGTGGGGCAGGCCCAGGTCAGCCGGTGCCATCACAGCAGGTCCTCAGGGACTCGGGGTACGCCAAAGGCAAATGCCTCAAAGCCAGAGCCTCCAACCCTGTGCCCGCACCTCATCCCCAGAAACCTTGCAGTTCTGAAATCCCAGGGTCTGCCGAGCACTGCCACCCCAAATCCAAGACAAGGCTGAGCCCCTGCCATGGCTGAATGATGTCCTTCCGAATCCACATGTTGGAGTTTTATCCCACAAATGTGACCTTATTTGGAGACGGGGCCTTTATACAGAGGTAATCGTCACCGAAGGGCCGGTGGCAATCCAATCTGACTGGTGTCCAACATGAGGACACTGGGACACACACCCTGAGGGTGCCCATGTGGGGACAGAGAAGACCGTCCACATGCAAGGAGCACGGCCTCAGGAGAAACCAGCCCTGCTGCCACCTTCATCATGGATTTCCAGCCTCCAGAGCTATGAAAAAATACAGGTGGTTTCAGTTGCCCCGTCTACGGAACTTGGTTATAGCAACAAACCAGCCCCTAAGCCCTAACAGTATTCCCACCTGCCTGTCCCAGAGATGGTGACCTCAGGGTTGACCCCACACAGCCAGGGCAAGAGTTCCTGCAGCCCAGGGCCAAGCCCCTGCATCCTGCTTCTGGGTACCGGAGCGCAATATGCCTGACTTCGGTGCAAAAATCTGTGCTACCTTAATCCCATGTCTGCCTAGCCTGGACTTAGTCAGATGCCTGGGCAAGCCAGGGGCGCTCCTGGGTTGGGATCTGGGCAGAACGCAAGGCACAAAGGAGCACCCGCCTGGCAGACAGGAGTGGCAGCCCTCCCTGGGGCCACCTACCAGGGATGCCCAGATTATGGCCTGGGAGCCAGCACACCCCCAGCTGGCTGTGGCCCCCACAAAGACATCCACACACAAGTCCCCAGGGCAAAAGGGATTCTGCAGCTGTGATGAAGCCAATCTGAACATGAGAGGATGCTGGATAACCCAGGTGGGCCCACAGAGGCAGGAGGAAGGGAGGGAGGGGAGAGGAAGGCTGAGTGACGAGACAGCTGCCTAGGAGCCTTGTGCCAAGGGCTGTGGGCAGCTTCCAGCAGCCAGAAGAGACGAGGAAGCTGATTCTCCCCCCAGAGACACCAGAAGGACCACAGCCTTGCCGACACAGTGATTTTGGCCCGTAAGATAATCTGAGACTTCTGACCAACAGAACTGCGAGATGAGGAACTTGCGCTGTTTTGAGCCATCGAAGTGTGGCGATGCTATAGCAACGCTGAGCGGAAAGCAACACAGATCTTGGCCCTAGGAAGTGGGGTGCTGTCGGAATACCTAGAAATGTGGAGATGGCTTTGGAGTCGGGCAGTGGTGAGGCTGGAAGAACTCTGAGGAGAATAAGAGAAAAATTCTAGCCTGGGCCGGGCGCGGTGGCTTATGCCTGTAATCCCAGCACTTCGGGACACCTAGGCAGGGGCATCACTTGAGGTCAGGAGTTTAAGACCAGCCTGGCAAACACTGAGAAACCCGATCTCTACTAAAAATACAAAAAAAAACTGAGCCGGGCGTGGTGGGGCGCGCCTGTAGTCCCAGCTACTTGGAAGGCTGCAGTTGAGAATCACTGGAACCCCAGAGGCGGAGGTGGCAGCAAGCCAAGATCATGTCACTGCACTCCAGCCTGGGTGACAGAGCAAGACTCCGTCCGCCCCGCCCCCCGCCGAAAGAAAAACCCTAGCCTGCCTTGAGCAGACTGTCGCCAGAAGTCTAATGCTAAGGCCCTCAGTGAAGACTCAGAAGGAGGTGAGGAGCAGGGCAGAGCAAACACATCATCTTCTACAACAACCTAAACCTAAACTGCCAGGAACATGCTGTTGGTGGGAAGGGGGATGTTAAAAATGACAGACGGTAGGACCATGAGCCACACAGGAACACTCCAGGCCTTCAAACCTCATGCAAGGCTGGATGGTGAAACTGCCTGGACTAACGACATCCTCTTTCCTTCTTTCTGCCATTTTGAAGAGAAATGCCTGTCCCAAAATGCTGTTTTCCAGTTTCACTAGTCCAGATCTAAAGGAACGGACCATGCAATCCTCCATGCCTGATTGGGCAGGATTGGAGACTTTGTGGGGGACTGGGGTGCCCAGGCTTCTGCGGATGTTGGTGGGGAGCAATGGACAGTATGAATGAGGCAATGGTAATCTCCGACCCCCAGAGCATGGGAATCCACTACCTCACATGGCAAAAAGAAGAATCGGCAAACAGGATTAAATTCAGGATTTTAAGGTGGGGCAGGCCCAAAGCAAGCACAAGCACCAGCACCGTGTAAGTGACAGAGTGAGGCAGGAGTGGGGACAGGTGTGAGACGCATGTAGAGGCGGAGGTGACGAGGCTGCCGGCTGAGCACCTTGAACCTACAACCAAGCAAACACGGGCATTGACAGAATCTGGGGGAGGCAAAGGAACAGACTCCTTCTGGAGCCTTCGGAAGGACAGCAGCCCTGCTGACACTGGTTAGCCTCGTGCCACATTTCAGAGGAGGATACGTATGTGCTGTTTCCATTGTGAAACTGGGATGCCACGGTAGCAGCCACAGGAAACAAAGACCCCATTCTCGGGGCCAGGACAGCACCCTATCCCGGGGAGAACGCAGTCCCAACTCCTTGGGAGCAGTAGGACTGCCACCTCCTGGAGGACACTCCTGCCCCAGCCAGCCCCAGTCAGGCTGCAGCCACCGCCCCTGACTCCTGATCTCAGCCCGGGGCCTGGAGGCCACACAGGGCTACAGGCCTCCTCTCTGGGTCTCCAACTCAACATGCTGCCGACTCTAGGCCCCGAGCTCCTCTCGCCTGTGGAACCACCACTCCTCTGTCCCTAAGAGGGAATGCAGGAAGGCCCGGCAGACAGTCCTGCCACGGGAGGCGAGCAGGGAGGCACAAGCCCACAGCAGTCCCCACAGCCACCCTGAGAATGGCACCACTCAGCCCCCTGCCGGCCCTGCAGGAGCGGCCAGTGTGACCGCCAGGAGGCAGATGAGAAGGAAGTGTGGGAAGGACGTGAGAGTAGGAACACCGTCCACGGCGGTCCGGGCCTGGAGGCCACAGAGCCACAGGTCCCCAAGAGCACAGCGCTGCACACTCCGCCCTGACTCTGCTGTGAAGCCAAAACCACCAGTGGCATCAGGAAAATCAGACATGCTACTTGGCCGGGCAGGAGCCCGCGGGTCCGTGGGCCGCGGGTACTCACTCCGGCCAGGGATTTCTGGATGTTCTCTCTGGCTCTGGCAATGTCACGGAGGATCACGCTGGCGCCATTCTCCTGCAGACAGTGCAGAAAGAACCAGTCTTTTTTTTTTTATTAAAAAAATTTTTTAATTAAAAAACCAAAAAAACCCATGAACCCTCACAGAGAGCAAGCAAGCAAGTACTGCACAGAGTGAGCTCAGCAGGCCAGAAAAGCAGCAGGTGCCTGAGACTGACAACAGGCCCAGGAGCCCATGTCTGCAGCCAAGCAGTGCCAGGCCGGGCCCCATACACTGCATAGGTGCCGGCAGGAGGGCCCTGAGCAGACCCAGCCAGGGGGCCGGCCACGGCTGCCTGCCCCAAGACCCCACTCCCAGCACCCACAGCAGAGCCACTGGGCCACAGCGCCTCTGCCCTCCTGATGCCACCAGAGGCGCTCCTCCTGGCCTGGCTGAACCCTCCTGGTGTGCCCCAGCCACTCCTGTCGGGCGGCACAGCCGCCAGCCCTCACCTGGCGGGCAGCACCAGCCACAGGCCCATTCATCTGCTCGTAGAACCTCCTTTCTGCATCATCATATTTGAACTTGTCAAACCAGATCTTCTCATGTACTAGGAAGTTTGTAGCCATTTTTCTCCTGGGAGGGGAAAGAGAGGTAAAGTCAGCGTGGTGGGGAAGAGGGACTGAGACAGCCCTGGCCTCACCCTTCCCTAGAGACCCTCAGAGTAGCCCAGAAGCGCCAGTGTGTGGAGGGGCGGACACCCCAGTTCCAGACACCAGCTCTGCGCCATCCCAGCCCTGCTGACCCACACACCGCCGGTCCCGGCGACAGACTCCAGGCCCGTGGAGAACACCAGTGGTTCTCCACACAGTGACCCCAAGCCCATAGCCCTCACCCCACATGGCATCCAGGCCAGGGGTTCTCAAGGTGTGGTCCAAAACCTCTGGGGATCACAAGGCCCTTCCTTTCAGCCACAGGGAACTGGGTTTAAGTCAGACAGCTGGAGTGTGGAGGCAGGAACAAGGGCCCAGCTGCCTCCCACTAAGCCAGACACGCAATCTGTTCACTCAACTTTTTGGTTATAGGAAAATTATTTCTCATAAAAAAAAATGAACATGTTACTAATACGTAACAAGTTTCTTCTTCAACACATAAGTACACTTAGCATTTCTCCGTTTCTTTTTTTTTTTTGATTTAAAGTCTCACTCTGTCACCCAGGCTGGAGTCAGTGGCGTGATCTTGGCTCACTACAGCCTCCGCCTCCTGAGTTAGCAATTCTCCTGGCTCAGGCTTCCACGTAGCTGGGACTACAGGCGCCCAACATTGCACCTGGCTAATTTTTTTTATTTCTAGTAGAGATGGGCTTTCACCATGTTGGCTGGTCTGGAACTACTGACCTCAGATGATCCACCCACCGTGGCCCCCCAAAGTGCTGGGGTTATGGACATGAGTCACCGTGCCTGGACCATTTTTCAGTTTTAATCGCGAACGTGGTAAAAATCAGTAGATATAATGAAAGCTCTTTGGGGTCCTGAGACCAAGAAAGTTGAGAACTGCTGCCCTAGACCAGGGACTACGGAAAATCCTGCCTATGGGTTTTTCCTGGCAGCAGAGGAGCGGGGCAGACACCTGTGTGGCTGGAACCCAGACCTTCTGGTTCTTTATGGAGTTTGCTGCCCCAACCTCGGACTGGCCAAGGCCCTCCTACTGTCCAACCAAGTGCAACAGAAGGGTCCCCATCCCGCTCTGCCACCAGTCTCTGTATGGAGGACTCTGGGCCATTGCTGGACCTTGCCAAGTGTCCTCTCAGCAACCAAGGGCTGCAGTCTGCAAGCCCGCTCCACATCCCTGACCCAGGATGCTCTTGGTGAGGAGGGACCAAGGGCTATAGTCTGCAAGCCCGCTCCACATCCCTGACCCAGGATGCTCTTGGTGAGGAGGGACCAAGGGCTGCAGTCTGCAAGCCCACTCCACATCCCTGACCCAGGATGCTCTTGGTGAGGAGGGACCAAGGGCTGCAGTCTGCAAGCCCGCTCCACATCCCTGACCCAGGATGCTCTTGGTGAGGAGGGACCAAGGGCTGCAGTCTGCAAGCCTGCTCCACATCCCTGACCCAGGATGCTCTTGGTGAGGAGGGACCAGGCCCCTGTGAACACCAGGGCAGGTGGAGGGGCAGGAGGTGGCATTCCCCTATGGGGTCCCACCCCCAGCTCTGATCTTGTCAACCAGTAAATCCAGACCCTTGAGGGTGCAAGGTTGGCACCACCTCCTCTGGGGCCCAGGCAGCTGCTTGGGACACTCAGGTAGGACATTACAAGTCCTTCCCTGACCCAGCCCACCCACCACCAGTCACCCTCTTCACGCCAGCCTTGCCACTTCCATGCCCTCTGCATTCCCTTTCACGTCTAACTGCCCACCCACCTGCTGGCTCCAGAGACCACTGCTGGGGCTGCACCTACAACCCTGGAACCAGCCCCCAGCACCCAGAGGGAGGCCGCCTGACTGGTCACGCGCCCATGCAGCGAAACGCTGGCCCCGTCCCTCGGGGTGGTTACAGGTGACAAGGGAAGCTGGGGTGCACAGGACAGCAGGCAGGGAACCACTGGCTCCTACATCTCATCCCAGGGGACTGCTGGGGCCAGACACCCGCTTCAATGCTTCCCACCCACCAGTCACCTCATCTCAGTCTTGGCATTGTGTCAGCCACAGAGGACTAGGGGTTTCCAGCCAAAGAGGAAAGGGACGCTGAGTGAGGCAGAGTCTGTCCTGTGCTGACCCGAACCCTACCCCCATCCAGCAGCCCAGAACTTTGTGACCCCAAGCACAACATAACCCTGGCTCAGCCTGCTCCTGCATTCAACTCAGCTGGGCCCACAGGTCTTGGGGACCCCCCACCCTACTAGGTGGGCATGGGAAGGAGCTAGAGGAGCCCGAGCCTGGGACGGCTGTCCCTGTGCCCACAGCCCAGGCTGTGTGCCCACCCAGCACATTTCTCCTACTTGGGTCTCAGGCTGGACATGGACGGGCCAGACCAAGGACTGGGTCGGCGAGACAGGGAGGCAGCTTCAAGATGCCAGGCCATGCGCAGGGCCTCGGCAGCATGGTGGCGGCACTCAGCGCTGTCATAGGCGGGCTTGTTGAGCCAGGGGGCTTCTGCATCCTTCTGCAGGAAGTAACAGTAGGGCAAGGCAGAGGGGGCTTCCCCATCGGCCCGTCGTGGCACGGCTCTCTTGTTCCCAAAGGCACTGCGGCCCCGCCGGTCTCGGCGGCCCCGCCGGGCACCCTCAGCCTGGCCGGCTTGCTCCTGCAGGCGCACTTTCCCCGGGGGATGGCCATCAAACAGGGCCTCATAGAAGCCCCTCTCGGCCGCATCATACCGGGGCTTCTCCAGCCACACCTCCTGAACCAGTGCCTGCAGGCTGCCCAGTGGGGGCTGGCCATTGACTGGTGGGCTGGGCTGGTGGGCCAGATCAGGGACAGCCACCTCCTGGCCTGTGTCAGGAGTCTCTTCCCTGTGGCTGCCCTCTGGGGCCAGCAACAGGGCCTGAGACCATTCCACGAATGCCCGCTCAGCCTGGTCGAAGGCGGACTTGTTGACCCAGATCCCCCAGGTCACATGGTGGCAGGCCACCTGGCTTCCATGGGTGCAGGGACCCCAAGGGGCCAAGGCAGGAGGCCAGGCTGCCTGGGCAGCCACATCTGCCAGCCTCTGGCGGTAGGAGCTCTCTGCCTGGTCGAAAAGTGACTTGTCCAGCCACACATGGTCAGCCGAGAGGCCCATGAGGGCCAGGTCCGCAGGGCCAAGCCCGCTCTTGGGAGAGCGCTTCCTTTTTTTCTGCAGTGGCTTCCTGCCGTCCTGGCTCTTCCTGGGATCACTCCTGCTGCTGCTGTCAGGGGCCTCGGCCTCATCAACGTCCTCAGGGTCGTCCTGGCTGGGCCCATTCAAGGCCTGCCCCTCGGCCGGCAGCTGCTGGGTGGAGGCGGCCGCCCGAGTGGCCTCGTGCTCATAGAAGCGCCGCTCGGCCTCCTCATACTTGTGCTTGTCCTCCCACACCGTCTCCAGGGCACAGGAGGCCTTCCCGCTCCTCATCTTCCGGACACAGCGATAAAAAGCAAGCAGAGGGCAGATTTGCAACACAGCGGGCAGCCTTGGCCCCGTGCCCACCCTCCCATGCCTGCCCTCCCAGGGCAGGGGCTGAAGATGCTCCCTAGTGGGGCTTCCATGTGATGACATTCAAGGACTTAAAAGTCAGACCCATGTGGGGGACATTTTGTAGTAAAGAAAAAACAGGTCGGTCGCGGTGGTTCACACCTGTAATCCCAGCACTTTGGGAGGCCAAGGCAGGCTGGTCACGAGGTCAGGAGTTTAAAACTATCCTGGCCAACATGGTGAAACCTCATCTCAAAAATACAAAAAAAAAGTAGCTGAGTGTGGTGGCGTGTGCCTGTAGCCCCAGCTACTAAGGAGGCTGAGGCAGGAGAATCGCTTGAACCTGGAGGCGGAGGTTGCAGTGAGTTGAGATCGCACCACTGCACTCCATCCTGGCGAAAGAGCAAGACTCCGTCTCAAAAAAGGAAAAATAGCATACGTATATCTGTATATAAGTGTGTGTGTGTGTGTGTGTGTGTGTGTGTGTGTGTGTGTGTGTGTCTTAACTGAGGAACTTGTCTTTACTAATCTGCCATGGCCCCGGCTCTCCAAAAGGGGTTCGGAAGACACTATATCAAGCCGCCCTGGCCATGGAAACCTTTTCTTACAGAACCTCCAAGTTGCCAAATAAAGCAGAAGCAGGATTTGCTCAGTTAATTTAAACTGGATATCAACAATACGTAACTTTTTTAGTGAACGTATGGCCCATGAAATATCTGCGACGTACTAAAAAATGTTTCACTATTTATCTGAGATAAACTTCAGCTGGCTAACTAGATTGCCCTGCATTTTTTCACAGGCCAGGCCTGGCCACCACCCCACCATGGTGGCTGGAATTCACACTGTACACAACGGCCTCTGTGGCTGTCCTGGCCATACCGTTGCACCCAGAGCACACCGGAAGGTTTTCGAAAAGAGGCAGCCTCTCCATGGGCCTGACTGTCCTCCCCAGGAGAAACAGCGTGGCCGGGCAGAGGGTGGCGCACCCACTCATGAAGGCTCACATCAATGGGAGACGCCAGGGAGGATGCTGGTGACCAGTCTCTAAAGAGGAGGGGCCAACTGCCTCCAGCACAGAGACAACTCTGGGCTCTTTATCAGCTGCCCCTGCCTCCCGACTGGAGCCCAGACCTCTGGGTCATCCTAACCAAAGGGGTATCACGGGGATTTCACGGGGACACCAGGGCCCCCTCCAAGGTTCCGGTGCTGTGTGGTGTAAGAGGGACCATCTTGGTGGGAGGCAGGTCATGGGGATCCACCTGCACTTGCTACCATGGCCTGGGAGCCTCAGCCTCCTCATTGGCCATGCTGCTCCCTCAAGCTCTGGGTGACCTCCATCATCTGCTGCCCCTGTGCACGACCAAGGGCTCCTGGGTCTGAAGTGTGCTCTAGCAGCCACGCAGGATCCTGCGCGGGGCACACTCTGCTCCCAGGCGTCCAGCGTAGTGTTACAGGAAGGACAGGCCCAGCAGGGGCAAGTCTGCTCTCGGGATGCAGGTCAGTGCCCCAGCCTGCGCTCAGCCTGCCATAGCTTCCTCCCCAGCCACGCCCTCTGCTCCCCAAAAGCAGAAAGTGCCTGGGCCTCACCAACACCGAGGAGCACCTTCAAGAGGGAGCCGTGCAGCTGCCCCTCACCAACACCTCTGCTATTCTGCTGCCTCCGCCAGTGTGTCTGACGGAGCCTGAGGGCAGACCCAGTGGCTCCAGGGCACGTGGCTGTGACTGAAGCCACCTGCCTGGTGTGCAGAGGGAGGCAGCCTTTGGTGAAGAGCAGGCCCTGCGCACCACTGGCTATGGGTGTAGCCCCTCTCCCCCCACCATTCCCCAACAAAACCAAGGCCAATTCTGATGCCCCCGTGGGGTGCTGAGCTGTCTCGGCTCCACGCAGGCAGGCCGCACCTCGGGGAAGACCACGCTCTGCCTCTGAGTGGAACACGGAGTTCTTTCTGGACACGTGGCCAGAATCCCTCAGTCCCAGAAGCGAGCTCCAATGGGACCAGTGAGGAAGCGGGGCCAGGAATAAGCTCCCTGGGCTCCCCCACTCACTCCTCCCGCAGGCTGGGGCAACACTTACCAGGGCCAGGCTGATGGGCAGGGGTTGGAGTGGGGTAGGAGCAAGAGCCCGGGAGGCAGAGCATTGTGACATCATGAGGTGGTGTGAGGGGGCAGCAGGGCTGGCCAGCTGGGCAGGGCTTGTCTGCCCTCCAACCTCTCTGGCCATCAAGCCCCCCATGGGAACCCTGCTAGTCTCTCTGCTCCCATCAGCAGTGCCACTAAGCTGGCCCCCAGTGTCAATGCCCTGCCAGACTTTATTGGCTAAAGTGGCCTCAGACCACATTCTTGGGGGATCTGGGCAGAAGCAGCCACTCAGGGAGGGGAAGCCAGCCACTTCTGAGGCTCCTACTGAGACCTGGCACTGCCACCACTTCCTTGCAGGGAACAGAGCAGCATGTCACATGCTGACCTGCCAGCCCAGGCCAGGACCCTGCTCAGGGCCACACAGGGTGCTCACCTGCTGCTGCCCCACCCAGAAAACCCAATTCCTTTACTTTACAAGAAACTCCAGCCCCTGCGGGCAGACTGGGCCATGCACAGGTGGTGCTGCAGTTCCTGTGGGTGCAGTGTTGGCTGGGTGTTCCCTGGTCAGATGAAGGGAGTGCGACACCAGGATAGGTGGGTACTTACTTTGCTTTGGCCTCCTAGGACAGCATGAAGGAAAAAGCAGCAAGGTTAGAGGCAGCCAGAAAGACTGAGTGGGTCAGACACAGCAGCAGCAGCCCAGGCCTTTTCAGAAGCTGCTTGGTAACGTGGCGTGGAGGTGACATTGGTGGAGACCGAAGCTGAGTGCCAGACAGACCCGCCACCACCACAATCCCAGGTGGCAGCTGAGTCCACACGCTCGAGGCGGCGTTGCTCCGTCATCCTTTGAAAGAGGAGCTCTTGGGATTCATGTTAGCTGGAGCCCAGTCAGGCCCTGGGGGACAAGCAGGGACCACTATCTGAGCCACCCTCTCCCAAATCTACCCACCCTGCCTTCACCTGAGCAAGGCAGCCTGAGACAAGGTAAGCTAAGACCCACAATCCTCCCCGGAGCTGCCCCTGCACTGCCGCGTGTCCAGGCTGCTGAAGGAAGCCCAGAAGGTGACAAGGAACCTCCAGGGAAGCAGCCCATGGCCCAGACTGGTATGGAGCCCCTCTCAGCAGGAGCCACAATCGAGGTACGGATGCCACCCAAGGGCCCCAGCACAAGCCACAAAAAATTCAAGGACGCAAAGGCCTCCCAGACTCACTCTCCCACAGTGTGCACAGATGAGCGGTGACCTGCCCCCAGTCTCACAAGAGCCACTTCATAAACCCTGCAAGCTCTGGGAAGGGCAGCTGGGCACAGCTGAAAACCCAGCCACAGCTTGTGCCTTGGGTGGGACTGGGCAGGAGGGGCCACCTCCTGCTGCTGAGCAACCCAAGAGCCCTGGCTGGGGTCTGTCTTCCTTCACCAAGCAGAGCTCTGGCCCCAGGGCCCTGCCCACCTCTGTGCATCCCACGCTGCAGCAGGGGCACCCTGCAGGGGTCTGCTGGAGAAAAGGACACTACGGAGGCAGCTGCCCCATGGGACTGGCAAGAGGGGTTTTGAGTGGGCTTCCCTGCAGAGAGGAAGCGCTCAGGAGATACCACAGTGAGCCATGCTGGAGACTCGGAGGCCACCGACGGCAGGCAGACATCCTCCCAGGACAGCCAGCACAGCCGCCGACACCTCCTAACCCACCTCCTCATTTCCCCACTTCCCACGTTCCGGAGCACACCATCTCTCCTAACAGGGCCAGTCTGAGCTTCCACTCACGCTGATGACACGCACACCCAAGTCTCTCCTCTCCAGCAGGAGAGCCTGGAGCAGGACACAATGACTTTTTCAACTGCATCCCTACAAATGGCCAGCCCCTTCTCTCCTGAAGTTTATCCAAGCTTGGGAAGAGCTTGCTAAAGAGAACACAGGGGCACAGCCAGCTGCCAGAGAAGCAGTCTTGGAAACGGCAGAGCCAGGCCCCAGGGGAAATGGCCCAAGTGTCCTGACTCCACTCCTGGGAGCAGGCCAGGCTCTGGGATGCATGCAGTGCTCACCACCAAGGCTCCCCACTGAGGGGCAGACAGCCTGCCAAGCCCCCAAGCCCCCGTCAGCTGCCCAGAGTTTGAGGGTGCCGTGGGGTCCTGGCTCTGGAACGCCCCACCCATCTAACAGGGTCTGTGGCACAGGCAGCACCCAGCAAGACCCACTGCAGCAGCATGGCCCTCACAGCTCCAGCCGCTGTCCCAGAACAGAAACTGCAAGGACGCTCCTTCCCAGAAGACTGCAGTTCAGGAGGGCAGGGCCCTGAAGGAAGGTGAGGACAGGCCTGGAGAGCTGCGGTTAGCAAGGCGCTGCATGGCCTGAAGGTCTCCACACCCCTGAGCACATAGGGAAGGTTTCTGGGAGGAGCTGGCTCCCAGGTCCTGCCCTCCAGCCACAGCATCACAGTGGCACACAGACAGGCTCCCAGACCGTCCACCCTCCACAGGGAGAAGTGAGGAAGAGGGCAGGGGATGCGGTTCGCCACCAGGCTCAGCCTGTGCACGCTGACCCCTCCCAGCAGCAGCTCTCTCCCGCCCACCTGACTGGCCTGGCCTGAGTTTGAGGACTGGCACTGACTGACAGAACTTTCTGTATCTTCTGTGCCCAAAGGGTCCAACAACTAGCCCTGAGAATGAGGAAGCAGCTCTATAGGCAGAGCCACGGCACAGCAGGACAGCACGCAGCACAGATCAGCATCCTGTGCTGAGTGAGGCCTCCGGTTTTTTCGTTTCCTTTCTTTTGAGATGGGAATCTTGCTTGTTGCCAGGCTGGAGTACAGTGGTGCAATCTCAGTTCGCTGCAACCTCTGCCTCCCCAGTTCAAGCGATTCTCCTTCCTCAGCCTCCCCAGTAGCTGGGATTACAGGCATCTGCCATCACCACATTTGCCAGGCTGGTCTCAAACTCCTGACCTTAGGGGATCTACCCACCTCGGCCTCCCAAAGTGCTCGGATTACAGGTATGGGCCACTTTGCATGGCTGCTTTTGGTCTTTTTAAGGGCAAAACTCTACAGCTCCACATTCCCACTCAGCCACTTTCCTGTCTGACCCCTGGATATTCCAGCCCTACTGGGAAACGGCAGCCTGTCCTGTATACCTCAGAGCCCACCCCACCCCACCCACATCCTTTCTTAAATGCCACTGCAGGTCAGCACCACTTCCAGCCTGCTCTCAGGGCCCTGGCTGACCCTGCCTGCCGGCACAGCCCCCATGCCTCCTGGGTGACTCCAGAGACTTTCTGGAACCCCTGACAACACCCGCACCACACCTCACATGGCACCCGTGGCTGTCAGTGAGGCGGGGCAACTGGAGACCCATGACAGGCTCCCACACCAGCACTTAGCTTCCCTTGCTGCCACCAGCTTCCAGCACGACATGTCACCTTATAACACTGGCACAGGATAATGATCCACAAAATGCTCCATGCTGCCTTTCCTGTCCTCAACCCCCAGAAGGCTGACGCCAGTGCACAGCACAGTCAGTCACTTTGTTCATCATCAAGCATGTGTGCCCACCTGTGCTGAACCCTGCAGCCTCACCCAGCTCCCAGGGAGCAAAGCCAAGGGCCCAGTCCTCCAGAGGGGACGGGAGACACCGGAGGGCTCTGCTAGCTGGGCGCTCACTCTCCAGAACTGACTGCGTGTGAACCCTGCAGCAGCCTAGGGGAGATGCTGCTATCCACAGGATTGCCACTGCACCCAGAGAGCCCCAAAGAGGTAGATCTAGGAGCCTGGCTGGGCAGCGCATGCGCCCGCCTGCGAATTTGATGAGAAGGAGAAGGTGAGTGTCCACTTCCTCAGAGGACACTTGGGGGTTCCTTTCACCCCTTCACCCTGTCCAGCACCTTGGCTGCATCCCTGGCCCCCAGAACAGGGCTGAGCATACACAGGGGCTCCAGAAGTAACCCACTGCCTTTGACGCAGCTGGTTAAGGCTCATGGGCTCCAGAGGACGGGGTGGTCGGAGCTGCAGGAGGCTGCTCAGGTGAGAGGGCCTGGCCTGCCTCCCTGGGAGGTGAGGCAGGGACGACCCTACACAGTTCTCTCACTGCCAGGCGGTCCTTCATTTTGGAAAGCAATCCTGATGTGTCATCAGGTCCCCAATCCACTCCGCCCCCTTTGCCTTCTTTCCTCCATTTCAAGCCTCTTACCAACAGCACCCCCACCATCCTAGCACCCCAATTCAGAGACTTCCGGACCATTCTATCCAAATCAGGAAACAGAAACTTTGACCCAGTCACAATACAGTCTTATTCCTTTCCGTGTTCACAAGCGTCTAAGTTCCAAAAGTGTTGCGCCCCTGCCTATCCCCTCCGTACTCAGCAGATGCGTGCAGTAGGTGCTTACTAAACACGTGGTGGACGAACGTCTGCAAGCCAGAGGAACAACCGGGGCAAATGTTTCGTCTCCCACCAAGACCGCAGCAGACACAGGCCCTAGGACCCAGCAGCCTGGCCGAGGGACTTCAACGAGCAGGATGCCTAGTGAGCCAGCAGTGTTCCCCGAGGCCCCGGCCCGCGGACGCCCTCCAGGCGGGCCACGAGGCCTGTCGCCCCGCCCCTCTGCGCTCGCCCCAAGAGCCGCACTTGGCCCACAGCCCCTAAGCCGGCGCTGGCGCACTTGCACCTCAGTCCCTAACGGCGCGAGCTTCTAGCGCAGCCCGGGCTGCCCGCCCTCCCGGCCCCTCGGGCGTATCTGGCGCCCTCGGCTTCTTCCGGCGGGGGCCGCGGTACTCACACGCCAGCCAAGGACGCGGCGACCAGGGAGGAGGGGTGGGCGGACTCCGGACGCCCGAGGAAAGAGAGGGCCAACTGGGCCGCGCACGGGAAATGAAGCACTGGGCTCTACCAACAGCCGCGGGCCGGGGGCCCGGGGGAACTCGGCCCCTGCGCACGCTCCGCCTGGCCGCCCGGGCCCTCGACGTGCCGCGCCCCGAAACTTCAAAGGCAGAAGTACGTCAGAGACGACCGCGGAAGCCGCTCTTTCCGGGAGGAGTCTGCACAAGTGCCGGGAACGGGAGGGCAGCGCGCGCGACCCCCTGCGCCTCCCGGCCAGTGGTGTCGCCAGCGGGGCGGGGCCGGCGGCCGGCAGGCGCCGAGTGACGCACGAGGCGGTCAGCGCGCAGGCGCGGGGCCGAGACGGCCCCCCGACAGGGTCAGCGCGCGTGCGCCCGCCGAGCTGCGGGACAAAGGGGAGGGACCCGCGCGGCCCCGCCCCCGAGCGCCCCGCCCCGAGCGGCTGGGCGTGTGGCTCCAGCGACCCGCGGCCCGGGTCTCCGCCGCCGCTCCCGCCGCCGCCATGTACCCTGCGGGCCCTCCGGCCTGCCCTGTCCCGCGCCGCGGCCGCCGGCCCCCGCTTGGGCTCCCCGCGCCCGCCCCGGCCCCCGCCTCCGCCGCGCGGCCGCCGCCCCCTGCGCCCGGTCCGCGGCCCCGCGTGGCCGTGAAGATGGCCTTCCGCAAGGCCTACTCCATCAAGGACAAGCTGCAGGCCATCGAGCGCGTCAAGGGCGGCGAGCGGCAGGCCAGCGTGTGCCGCGACTTCGGCGTGCCCGGCGGGACGCTGCGCGGCTGGCTCAAGGACGAGCCCAAGCTGCGCTGGTTCCTGGAGCAGCTGGGCGGCGAGGTGGGCACCCAGCGCAAGAAGATGCGGCTGGCCAACGAGGAGGAGATCGACCGCGCCGTGTACGCCTGGTTCCTGGCGCTGCGCCAGCACGGCGTGCCGCTGTCGGGGCCGCTCATCCAGGCGCAGGCCGAGGCCTTCGCGCGCCAGATCTACGGGCCCGAGTGCACCTTCAAGGCCAGCCACGGCTGGTTCTGGCGCTGGCAGAAGCGCCACGGCATCTCCAGCCAGCGCTTCTACGGCGAGGCCGGGCCCCCCGCCCCGGGCCCCGCGCCTGGCCCCCCGGTCAAGGAGGAGCCCGCGCTGCCTCCCGGCGCCTGCCCGCTGCCCGACCGCGCCCCGGCCCCGCCGCCCCCCGCCGAGGGCGGCTACGGCGACGAGCAAATCTACAACGCCAACGTCACCGGCCTCTACTGGAAGCTGCTTCCGGAGCAGGCTGCGCCCCGGGGCGCAGGGGACCCCGGGACTGGGGGCTGCGGCCGACGCTGGCGGGGTGACCGCGTGACGGTACTGCTGGCCGCCAACCTGACCGGTAGCCACAAGCTGAAGCCGCTGGTCATCGGGCGGCTGCCGGACCCGCCCAGCCTGCGCCACCACAACCAGGACAAGTTCCCAGCCTCCTACCGCTACAGCCCCGACGCCTGGCTCAGCCGGCCTCTGCTGCGGGGCTGGTTCTTTGAGGAATTTGTCCCGGGCGTCAAGCGCTATCTGCGCCGAAGCTGCCTGCAGCAGAAGGCCGTGCTGCTGGTGGCCCACCCGCCGTCCCCAAGCCCGGTCTCCAGTATGCCCGCCCTGGAGGAGAGCGAGGAGACCCCCATGCGGTGCAGGCCGGAGCCTCTCGGCCCCCCGGAGGAGCTGCAGACCCCGGATGGCGCTGTGCGCGTGCTGTTCCTGTCCAAAGGCAGCAGTCGGGCACACATACCTGCACCGCTGGAGCAGGGCGTGGTGGCCGCCTTCAAGCAGCTGTACAAGCGTGAGCTGCTGCGGTTGGCTGTGTCCTGCGCCAGCGGCTCCCCGCTGGACTTCATGCGCAGCTTCATGCTCAAGGACATGCTCTACCTGGCCGGCCTCTCCTGGGACCTGGTGCAGGCGGGCAGCATCGAGCGCTGCTGGCTGCTGGGCCTGCGGGCCGCCTTTGAGCCCAGGCCCGCAGAGGACAGTGCTGGGCAGCCAGCACAAACGGAAGAAGCTGCCGAGCACAGCAGGGTGCTGAGCGACCTCACTCATCTGGCAGCTCTGGCCTACAAGTGCCTGGCTCCCGAGGAGGTTGCCGAGTGGCTGCACCTGGATGATGATGGAGGGCTGCCCGAGGGCTGCAGAGAGGAGGTGGGCCCAGCCCTGCCCCCTGCAGCCCCTCCAGCCCCAGGCAGCCTGCCGTCTGCCATTGGGGGTGGAGAGGAGGAGGAGGAGGCCACCGAGTATGGGGGGGCCTCAGTGCCCACTGCCGGGGAGGCCGTGCGAGGGCTAGAGACAGCTCTGCGGTGGCTGGAGAGCCAGGACCCCAGAGAAGTGGGGCCACTAAGGCTGGTGCAGCTGCGCTCACTCATCAGCATGGCGCGGAGGCTGGGGGGCATCGGGAACACTCCAGCAGGACCCTTTGACAGTGTGTGACCAGGCCAGCCCAGTGACCTTTCTCCTGCTGCACTGGGAGGAAGGGGATGCACACAGTCTCCTATCTCTCCTCTCCTCTCCCTCGGGGGGCCCACTCCATGGGTATGGGGTTACAGGAATCCAAGCCCAGCCTGGCTTGGAGGATCTCTGTTGGTGAGAGGTTGCCCTGCCTCACTGGCACCCCAGTCTCCTGGAGGCGCAGCTGGAAGAGAGGCTCGGCCGTGCTCCTCCGAGGGCAGGCACATGTGCAGGGCATACTAGGCACAGAGCCTGTCAGAACAGGTGACTGTGTTCCTGCTCTGGCCCCCATGGGGCTGGACCTCTGTCCCTGCACCAGTCACATGCACTGGACGAGGGCCTGACACTCCTGTCTGCTGTCGAGCCCTGGTGCTACGTGGTCCCTGAGCCACAGCGCGATCATCTCAGTGGCGAAGCACACCAATTGGTTCTATTTTTTTTTAAACACATTAAATCTGTTTTTAAAGATACTCTTCAGAGGGGCCGTGAGAACGGGCTGGGTGGGCTGATCTCGGGCCACCCTGCAGTTGCTCTGGAGGTCAGAGACGAGACCTAAGGTACTGGAGCATCACAGTGGAGTGTGGAGGGATGGATTCCCATAGTCGGGGCTTCCTTAGGTTCTGGGTACAATAGGGAAGTGGAGTTCTTTTTCCCTGCATTTTTAGTTTTCCCTAAGAAAATTCTAGTCTGAACAGATCTCTTACTCCATGGGATTGGCAGCTGCCTGGATTTGGGCCCTGGTGACCTGGCCAATGGGAGGAGAGTTTTCCCCTGCTTCTTCATCAGCCACAGACCATTTTGTCTGGCCCCAGGGCCTGGAGCCACCTGACATACCTGGAAGCAGGCCCTGGCACTGATAGCCACCAAGGCAATCCACAGTGCCTTAGCGCCACCCTCTTCGGGCTCTCCTCCCCCACTGCCCCTCAAATGTGTCTGCCTCTCCCAGTCCATGGCTGACAAGCTGCCCCTGGGAGGCCTAGTTTGAAAGATGGAAAGGTCCCCAGGCCCTGTCCAGGCCTCGTCCTGTTCTGCTCCGGCCAGCTGTAGGCCTAGAGTTCTTACGGTGGTGTGACTGGGATGGGGGATGCCCGTGCCTCCCCAGGTGGGGTGGGGGCTGTTTTTGCAAAGACGCTGCCGGAGCTGGTGTGAGGGGCAGGGGGCTGGCCTGCTTGCCTCCAGTGTCCTAGCAGTGGGAACCTTGAGAACCCAGAGTTGCAGAATGCAGGGTAGGCCTGAGGCCTGCACAGGGAAAGGAAGGGTTGTGCACCAGCTTGTCGGTAGGGCAGCTGGAGGGAGTTTCCCCAAAGGTGACTTCTGTACAGCTCCAAGAACAAACAGTTCCTTGGAACTACCGCAAGTCAAGAAATTTACACATATATATGTATATATCTGTATCTGAAATCAGAGCTGAGGGAGGTGTGAAAAATTTGGGAAGCAGCAAACTCCCCGAGCAGAGCTCAGAGCAGCAGCCTCCAGGCGCACCTGCTGAGTTCATCAGGGCAGCCCCACCTATAGGAAGAGCCTCTGGCCTGAACTGCTAGGAATGGGCTGCAGAAAGCCTGAGGCATTTGGGCCAGAACCTTTCCAGGGGCCCAGGCACCCAAGGTGGGGACATCACCTCTGTTCTGCCAGGCCTGCCTCCAGGGCTCCGAGGAGGAGTTGCTTCACGGCCAGTGCCAGTGAGGGCTGCTCACCTGGGCCTCATCTGCAGCCTGGGCCGCCCCTGGGGCTGCCCCTCAGTGCAGCTACTCATTGCCGCTGCGTCTTTGGCAAGGCTTTCATCTCCGCCCTTTCTTCCCATCTCAGCTCTTTCGCTGGCCTGGGTCCCAGAAGGCTGGCGCTGGAGCTGGCAGACCCCATCCTCTCATCTGGGAGGCTCTGTCCCACAGTCCCTGGATGGTCACTGTCCATAAACAAGGCAGTACTGATTTTTGCTATTAAAAAAAAGCAGGTGCAGGTTGGTGGGGGCACTAGGAGGTTGTGAAGAGTCTGCCTGCTGGCATTTACTGATCGGGGGACTCCTAGAGGGCTTAAAAAGCACTCCCTAGCATGGGGTGCACTGGCACACGGTGCTGTGAGGCTCGGCTGCTCTGCCCATGCTTGGCCCCGAGGGCAGCCCCAGCCATGGATCCCTGGGGCCCTGTCCCAGCCATGCTTCCAGCTCACTAACCCTCTCTGGGTTCTGCTCAGTGGCTGAAGTGATGTAAAGACCCCAGGGTTGTTGGCTGTATTGGACCCTGGGGGTGGTGGAACCCTTTGGG
The DNA here is from genome assembly GCA_963573925.1 of Callimico goeldii. NCBI lineage: Eukaryota > Metazoa > Chordata > Mammalia > Primates > Cebidae > Callimico > Callimico goeldii. The sequence continues at coordinate 15,642 of CAUYOR010098675.1, read as the reverse complement.
AGGCTCTTTCCCCAGGTTGTGCTGGTGCCGTTGCCTTCGAGGCCCTGGCTATGGTGACAGGCTCGGGCCAGGGTGACTGAGGCTGCATCTGCTTCCTTCAGCCGCCTTCGGAGCCTGGCCTCTTGCTCTGGCAGATTCTGCACATTCCCTGCTGGCACAGGGGTGGGCGGGGGCTATGAGCCAGCTGTCCTCAGCTCAGATGGCCCCCAGACCCCCTAGCTCCTGTTCACTGCTCTTTCAGTTCGTGATCCTGCGTCAGTGTCACTGTCAGAGCTCCTGGGCTGGATGGGGCTGGAGAAGGGAAGGCGCTGAAGCAAAGATGAGTGCGGGTCCTGTTGAAACCACCCGACCCACACTGTCAGGGGTTGAGACCACTGCCTTGCCTTTGGGGGACTCCCTGGACGTCCGCTGAGCTGTGGATGAAACATCAGAATGTGGCGGAAAAGGAGAGCACCCCTAGACTGGGGGTGGTCCCGCAGGGATCTCAGCCCCTTGCCTACCTAGTTGAGATGCCCATGGAGAGCGATCCCAACAGCACGTGGGGATCCCTGGGCTTCTGGGGCCCACGATCTGTGGAGGACTCTTCTAACCGGCAAGCTTATTTACAGCTGAGCTTGCCTGCTCGGATAGGCCCAGTGGCTTTATCCAATAAAGGCCGGACATGCCCACTCCGTGAGCATCCCTGTTGTGAAGTCTTATTTTTGTAGCTCTTGATCCAATGCTTGGATCAGGAATACCTCTAGATGAATAGTTGGGGCACAGGACATAAAAGGGGAACACTGATTAAAGAGGGTTCTGTAATCCAAGCTCAGAAGGTTGAGACCACCCTGGCCAATGTGGTGAAACCCCGTCTCTACTAAAACACAAAAAACTGCATGAGGTGGCAAGCGCCCAGAATCTCAGCTACTTGGGAGGCTGAGGCAGGGGAATCACTTAAACCCAGGAGGCAGGGGTTGCAGTGAGCCGAGATATCACACCACTGCACTCCAGCCCGGGTGACAGAACAAGACTCAAGTCTTTAAAAAGATATCGTGATCACATCCACCATTTTCTATCTTGAAGAACATTTCTGCCTGGCAATAGAAGGTACAGGGGAGACCTGGGTAACCCACTCCCTGCCGTGCCCCAAGAAGCTAAGGGTGTGTGTGTCACAGGCCCTCACCAGCTGGGCCACGAGTCTAGCGTGGGTCCTCCACCTCCAAGCTGAGCTTGCCTAGTGCCCAGGGCTTGTCAGAGGTCCCCGGGGGGAGACAGGCCTTGGCTCAAAGCCAATGATTCTCCTTGCAGATGGGCTCGGTGTGCATGCATGTGGCCCTCAGAAGAGCTGTCCATGTTCCTTCAGGGGGCAGCCTGTGCCAGACCCCAGCCTCCCAGACCTGCCCACAAGGCTAATTTTTGTATTTTTTTTTTTGTTTTGTTCTTTTTTTTTAAAGATGGGGTTTTACCATGTTGGCCAGGCTGGTCTGAAACTCCTGACCTCAGGTGATCCACCCACCTTATCCTCCCAAAGTGCTAGGATTACAGGCATGAGCCACCACACCAGCCATTTTTGTATTTCTAGTAAAGACAGGGTTTCACTGTGTTGGCCAGGCTGGTCTTGAACTCCGGACCTTGTGATCTGCCCCCCTTGGCCTTCCAAAGTGCTGGCATGACATGCATGAGCCGCCGCATCCGGCCGGGAACCTGGCTTCATCCACCTCCGGTGAGACATGAGCTCCCTTGGTGCTCTCTGGCATCTTTATTCCCATCTCCTTAGGCTGACCCTCCTAAGTGCCAGGGCCAGGCTCAGACCAGTCAACTGAGTCAGCCTGCCCTGGGAAGCAGGCAGGGGTGGGAGCTTGGGGGTTGGCTAGGCTCAGGGGAGTGAGAGAGAGCAGGCGGAGGGCATAAGTCTGTGGCCAGAGGCAGCTGAGCGTGAGAGATGGAGCATGCTGTCGCACAGGTACCCTTAGCCCTATTTTGCACTAGGAGATGGATCTGCCCAGGCACACGGGGAGATGGCACGGCGGAACCTGCTGCTCGGCCTCGCTGAGGGCGTGTTCCCAGCCTCGCCTCCAGAGCTTGCTGGGTGGAAGCCGACAGCTGCTGCACTCATGGGCCAACGTGGACCTAGAGGCCAGGGTGAATCTTGTGGGGCAGGGGATGAAGCTGAGGCCGTCTGGCCCAGGCCCTCCTGACCCAAAGGCCCCAGAACCCCAGCCTTCAATCCTGAGGCTTTGCTTCACCCCCCAAGTCCTGGCTTTCCTGACCTGCTGTCTGCTAGGGACATGTGGAGGGGCCATGTCAGAGGCCTGTGTGGTGCCACCAGAGCCACGGGGCATCCCAGGACCCCTGACCCACATGAGGGTTGGGAGGCCCCAGAGCCACCTGGCCACTTGCCAGGAGCTTTGGGTCAGGAGGAAAGAATCAGCCTGTATCCCAGGTGAAGCCGGGGTCTGTGTTTGTCCTGACTGGCCAGGGCTACCCTCCCAGACCTTAAGCTGCCCCATCTAACACTGCCCGCCTGGTGCTGCCCAGCACTGCTGCAGACTTGGCCCAGCAGCTCCTTCTCCTTAGCAGGGGAGAGCACACAGCCACCCTCTTCTCAGGGCAGGCTCCAGCTGCCCATGGAGGCCCCACGCACAGCAGGCCAGGGCCCCTGGCTTTACTGCAGGGGAGAGGGTTTTTATGCACACCCCATATGGCTTGTGCCCCCTAGAGCTGAGATGAGACAGCTGGCCTAGCTGTTGCTGCATGGAGCCACCTGGAAAGCCAAAGGCAGGCCCCGGCTCCAGACCAGGCATTGGGCCAGCCGTGCCTGTTACTATAAGTTCTGATCATGGCCTTGACCAACAGCCTAACCATGCGGGCACCTGACCAAGACGCCATCTCTTGGGCCCCTCAGAACCAATGTTATAGCAAGGCAGGCCACTGCAGCAGGGGGCGGGGCCACTTCTGCCCATGGGGGAGGGAGAAGTGTCCCCACTGGTGGGGTCTCCCCAACCTACTGGAACCTCTCAAGTCCTGCCCCGTGCATTTCCCTGTGCAGGGGGAGAAGCAGCGGTTGGAGACCCTCCTGCAGGAGGGAGAGGGTCGCAGTCCTCAGGGGAAGGGGCACAGGGAGAGATGGGGGCACGAAGGCAGGCAAGGATGGCCAGAGCCCAGCCTACTTCCTGCTGAGCTCCTTGGCCCGGCAGGTGGCAGCCTCCACAGCGCTCATGGTGGCCGCTCGCAGCCCGCCCTTCTCCAGGGCGTGGAGCCCATAGATGGTGGTGCCGCCCGGGGTACACACATCAGAGCGCAGCTGGGCTGGGTGCTGGCCCTCGTGCAGCAGCATCTTGGCTGTGCCCTAAGGAAAGCGTGAGGGCCTGGTGACCAGGGGAGGTGGCGAGGCACCCACTGTGCAGCCTGCCCTCACTGCATCCCTCAACCTCAGCCCCAGCTTCTCGAGCATGCTATTTCCCTGCCCACTGAAAGTGGTACAGCCTGGGCCTTCTCAATGGTTCCCGGGAGCCACCCTCACTCACCAGCAGGGTCTGAGCAGCGATGCGGTGGGCGAGGTCACTGGACATGCCCATCTTGACGGCACCCTCAGCCAGGGCTTCGGAGAAAGTGCACACCTGTAGTAGCGGCACGGTGGTGGGGGAATAAGTCTCAAAGCCGGGGGGCTCAGAACTTTCAGGAACAAGGCCCAGAGCACTGTCCATGGATGGCCAGAACCAAGGCCTGAGCCCAGCAGTCTGCAAAGGGGCTGGCCTCAAAGATCCCCAAGGCAGTGAAGTTCTGGGGACAGCAGAGCCCCCAGTGGGCCTGGGACCAACCACACAGGCCCCAAGGTTGGACTCTGAGGGCAGAGGCCATTAGAGGGACTTGGGCAGGCCTCTCTTTACTAAGGGTAGGGCAGGGGATGGACAAGGCAATACTCACGAAGGCCACGCCACTGCCACTGAGGCCAGTGTGGATGTCAATGTAGGTTTCAGGCACCTCCTCACACCGCCCACAGGCCTCCAGCAGATGCTGCAGGAGCTCGGTCTCGCTGCTGCCTACGTGGCGGCCCCGTGTCATCACGATGGCCCCTTCCTGGACCATGCAGGGCAGGTTGGGCAAGACCCGCAGCACCCGTGTGTGCGGGGGCAGCAGCTGGCCAGAGAGAGGTTAGAATCAGGGAGCCTGTGGGACTGGGCCCTGCTGGGCAGGCATCAGCAGGGGCATCAGGAAAGGTCCCCACCAGCTAGCTGCAGGCTCCAGCGGCTGCCTCCCGGGTACAGCACCAGGAGGGAAGCAACCTCAGCCATTGCACCCAGCTAGGCCACCTGGCCATGTCTCAGGCTCTCTAGAAAGCTGCCTGCCACCCAAGCTGGCCAGCAGAGCCTAAGCTGGGACCAAGGCCTTAGCCCAAGGGACACTCACCTCCTCCAGGGTGTTCAGAGAGACCCCAGCAGCCACGGACACTAAGATGTGTTCAGCGGTGACCACAGGAACCACCTCTGCCAGAACAGCTGGCAGGATGTGGGGCTTGGTGGCAAAGATGACGAGCAGGCAGCTCTGCAGCACCTCCTGGTTGGAGTGGGTGGTCCGGCAGCCCAGAGCCTGAGCCAGGGACACCAGGACCAGGCCTCAGGGGCTGTGTGAGCAGCACACCCTCCTCACCACAGCCCTTCCTGCTGGAGGCCACACATTCCCAGGGTCCCAGGGCCCCAGGGCCTCTCCCATTGCAAGTGTCTAGACCACCCCCAAGATTCACCCAGACTAGCCCTCCTCCTCACAGGCGGTTCTGATGTCAGCACCTCCCCAAGCCCTGAGCCCTCCATCCCATGAATATCCGTGGCCACCACCCCAGCATGCACACACACACGTGCACACACACGCACTCATGAGCACGCACTCACATACACACATGCACAATCACAATCACACATGCACATACGAACACACGTACACACATGCATTCACGAGCACTCACAATGCGCATGTGCACACGTACTCACATGTGCACACATGTGGCGCACACACACACACACTTTGCTATGGCTCTCCACAACCTTACTTTCCTCCCTGCCTCTAATCTTCCTTTCCCCAGGCCAGACCAGCCAGTCTCCAAACTTCAGCTAAATAAGCCACCCATCCCTGGCTCTGGTTAGTGTCTTAGTGGGACGGGAGCTAAGAGTTATCCTGGGCTCTGTGCTCACTTGGAAGTGACAAAGGTTCCTGTCTGTCGGCGCACTGGCCAGTATGTGCTGAGCTTCCACTTTTCCTGGAAAGGAAAAGGAAGAGGAGTTGAAGGGGTAGGGTAGGATGGCAGTGAGGAGAGGGAGGAACTCGCCTGGCCTCTCAGGCTCAGTCACACCTGGCCCATCATGGGCCCCCTTCTGGCCTCAGGAACCCAAACCAGGGATGCGCCATTCACTGGGCCCAGGCACTCAGATCCACTGACTCTACTAGGCAGTCAACGTCCCTGACTGCTGCTGGGTATGGAGGCCAGAAGCTTGCCTCGTTGGTGAGGACACAGATCCCTGGGGCCTCTGCCTCCAGGGAAGGGAAGGCTGCCTGGAGCAGAAGAGGCAGTAATTCTAACACCAGGCTTTGGAGGAGTGTGGAGAGTACAAAAGCAGCTGATTGATCGGCCACAGAAGGCCCAGTGGGGGACCAGGCTCCTCGGGAGGGAAGAGTCTGTCGGGATGTCCGCGAAGAGGCTAAATGCCTACTCGGTAGAAACATATGCTTTGTGGAGTACAGGGGTGGGGAGATGGGGTTAGATTTTGGTAAAGTCGAACAAGAAGACAGAAGTGTATACCACAACCTGAACGCAGCAACTAATCATAACAGTGGCAGCCATACACAGCAGTATTAGGCTCAACACTACACATATATATCTAATTATCCTGTACAGCTCTGGGAGGCAGGTAATACTGCCGGGTTTCACAGGTAAAACTCCTGAGACCTCACAGTAAGCTATTTTCCGATTCATCATGGCTCCTCTGAACCCTGAAATATGGCTGAAGGCAGAGAGCTCTCCCACTATCTGCAGAAAGGCTTCCAAATGCCTGGAGAAGTACATGATCAGCATAAACATCCCAGCTATAGAGCAGTGGTTCTCCACCAGAGATGATTTTGTCTGTCTCCTCCTCCCAGCCAGGGCACATTCGGCAGTGTCTGGAGGCATTTTTGGCTGTCACAACGTGCGGGTGCTACTGGCAAAGGACGAATGGTCTGGCCTAGGTGTCCCTAGAGCCAAGGTGTCTGGGCAGAAGCCCTGCTGTTCCCCAGGAGAGGGGCTGGTGCGCAGAGGAAATCCAAGGCTGGGAGAGATGAACCTGGCTAAGGCCACGCGGCCAGGAAGCCGGCCACGGAAGTGGCACCAAGCCACGTGTAACTCAAATCTTCCCACAGCCACGTGAAAAAATTAAGAGCAAACAGGCGTGGCCCCGGCTGCGCCCAGCGCAGCGGAGGCCCGGGTGCCTGGGCGCGCGCCCTCCGCCCCAATCTCTCGGAAGGAAGCCTCCCATGGGGCTGCTCCCACGCCAGTCCGCGAGCCGAGCTCCGCGCCGCCCCACCTGCTCTAATGAGGCCCTGCGCGATGGCCCCCGCCATGCGACCGGCGCCCACGAAGCCCACGCGCAGCGGAACCGGCCCTGTAGCCGCCATCTTGTCGCACTGGCCACCGCCGCGCTGGCCGCCCATCCACAGGCCGCGCCCCGCCCACAGACCTCGGCCCACCAATGGGACACGCCTCCCCGTCCCCGCCCCCAACGCCCTCGCCGATTGGCTGCTGGGACCGCACGCTCGGGGCCTGCCAGGCTTTTTGTCCGCTCTCTACTGGTCCGCAAGGCGCGGAGGCTCTGCCTCTCGCTGCTTATCGGCCCGAAAAGGCTATGCCCCGCCCCCCTCACTGCCCATTGGCTGAGAGGAACCGAGGGTTGGCGGGGCGGGCGGGGCAGTAGCGCTCGAGCTGCCGGGGTTGCCGGACCGGTCCCAGGCGCACGTGCGACGAACAGATCTTGGTTTTTCGGAGGAGAGGGGTTGCGAAGCGGGTTGCGGGGCTGGTCGGGAGCATGCGGTCCCTGAGGCTCCACCGACCACAGACGGGGGCCGCGAGGCGGCACTAGGGGCGGAGGCCCAGGTCACGGAAAGCTGGCCGGGGCCAGGGGAGGGGCCGACGGGGAGGGGAGGGGGACAGTGGGGGAGCGGAGGTGCTCGTCATTGTCTTTGTTTTTTTGAGACGGAGTCTCGCTCTATCCCCAGGCTGGAGTGCAGTGGTGCGATCTCAGCTCACTGCACTTATCTCCCAGATTCAAGCGGTTTCTCTGCCTCAAGCCTCTGGAGTAACTGGGATTACAGGCGCGGGGCACCACGCCCGGCTATTTTTTGTATTTTAGTAGAGATGGGCTTTCACCTTGTTGGCCAGGCCGGTCTTGAACTCCTGACCTTGTGATCCGCCCGCCTCAGCCTTCCAAAGTGCTGGGATTACAGGCGTGAGCCACCGCTCCCTGCCGTCATTTTAATGACGCAAGAAAAATTAGGTTTGAAGATCTGTGTCTGGTTTTGTCTTCATCATCCAATCTAAGGCTTCATGTTACAGATGTTTTGTTGTTTTCTTCTGAAGCCTTTGACATTTCTTGAACTCTTCAGTAGTTTTTTTTTTTTTTTTTTTTTTTGAGACGGAGTTTCGCTCTTGTTACCCAGGCTGGAGTGCAATGGCGCGATCTCGGCTCACCGCAACCTCCGCCTCCTGGGCTCAGGCAATTCTCCTGCCCCAGCCTCCCGAGTAGCTGGGATTACAGGCACACGCGACCATGCCCAGCCAATTTTTTAAATATTTTTAGTAGAGACGGGGTTTCACCATGTTGACCAGGATGGTCTCGATCTCTTGACCTCATGATCCACCCGCGTCGGCCTCCCAAACTGCTGGGATTACAGGCTTGAGCCACCGCACCCGGCCTCTTCAGTAGTTAAATCCTCTCATTGATTCAACATTTACTGTGCAGTTGCAGCCTCTGGGCCCTGCCTTGGGCCTGGGCAAGACCACCACACAGCAGCAGATGGGACAAGCCAGATCACAGCCTACCTCCCTGTTTGTTGGCAATGGAGACAGACCAGTCGGCACATGCAAGGGATGGCCAGAGTGTCAAGGCTCTGAAGCAAATGACGTGGAGCGGGAAAGAAAGCCACCAGGAGGCTGCTTCGGCCACCACAGCCAGGAAATCTGGTGGTGCAAAGCATCTGCTTTGCACTAGCTCTCAGTGCCAGCAGCTGTCTCTCCTGCCACCTAGGATCCTGCCAGCCCCTTCCAAAACAGACCCCCTGGATTTTCTCCCAGGCCAGTGATGGCTTGGGACCAAGGCTGTGGAGGTGAGAGGGGCCGGAGGCATCCAGCGCCATGCCATCATATATAAGGACAAAGCTCATCATAAACATGTGGACTGAGGCCAGGTGAAGAGGGTTGCTGGCTGGGTGCCCAGTGCCCAGAGCCTAGGGGCATTCAGCTTCTCCATCCCATGCCGGACCGGGCTTCTGAGCATCAGCTGGGAGCCCTCAGCTGACCTGGACATCCAGCCAGCCACAGCTTGTGTCCAAGGCACCTCTCTGCTTTTGGTGGGGCTTCTTCCCACTGCTCCTCACCTGGCAGATCCAGGCGGGCACACAGGCGCCACCCTCTCCAGGAGGTGTTTCCTGAACCCCCGTGTGGGCAGAGCCTTCATCCACAAAGGGCTGTTGCCAGGGGATATATTGTGAAGGAGGCCAACCCACCTCCTGGAGCTCCAGGTCCTGGGGTATTGGCATGAGGGGTGGAGGTCGAGGCAGGGCTCCCAGAAGTTTTCAGACAAAACACAATCCCAGCAGGGCAGATGGATGCTCAGAGAGGGGCTGAGAAAGTGCCGTCAGGAAAGGTGGTTTGAAGGCTGGACCATCCCAGCTGAGGCCTAAAGGTTGGGGGGCCTTGGCCCAAGACGGGGCCAGGCTCAGGGAGGCCTGGAGGACACCTTGGCTTGCCAGACACAAAGGGACAGGGACATATGAGGTGAGTGGTGGACTGGGCAGCGGACACAGGTCTGGACTTGGTGCTGGGACAGGGAAGACACACCACTGCTGCCCGAATGAACAAAGGAAGAAATGAAGCAGCAGACTCAACCTGTAGTCAGAAGGCATTGTATGCATGAAGACGGCGCAGGGCACCCAGGAGAGAGGGACCCTGAGAAGGGGTGGCCCAGGGTCGGCCAGGAACCAGGGAAGGTGTCTGGGTCCTGGGCGTAGTGGACCAGAGGGCTCTGGCCTAGGGGCTCCCTCTGTGTGAGGCACTGAGAAAGAGGGTGGCAGGCAAGCCGGGGCCTGGACCCCAGCGCCACCCTGCCTGACTGAGGCACTTGCCCGGGAACCATTCTGGACTTTGATGTCTCTCCTCTGAGAATGGCCGGGAGCAATGATGCCCACCTCTGGTGGCTGGAGCTGACCTGTCCAGCAGGCACCTGTCCCTCTCAATGGGACGAGGGCAGGTGAGGACCCACACCCAAGCCTGAGAGCCACAGAGATGAGAGGCCAGGCCATGGGGAGGCCGGAGCCACCCAGTCATCAGCCGCCCCTCGGATCCATCCATGGGCCCCACTCGGCTGGCCCACTAGATCAGTTCCCCCAGAGCTCTCAGGCTGAGGGAGGCCTGGGTGAGCCCAGGTTACTCAGGCCTGCAGGTGGCCTCATGTGGAGAGGCTGGGGCTGGCCCTGCCCTGCACATCCTTGTCCAGCTGACAGTCCTTGTCAGTATCATTGCTGCCTGCCTGCTGCCCTCCCACACGCGTGCCTTCTCAGCTCCAGCCTCTGCAGCCTTTCCACCCCAGGGAGTCGCCAGCTCTCGGGCTAAACAGCAAGCAGGGGGACAGTGAGTCCAGGTCTGGCCAGGCTGGGGGCCAGTGCCTCATTGTGGGAGACGGCTCAGCAGAGCTGCCAAGGCCAGGCCTGTGAAAATGCACTTTATTGGATCCCAGGGAGTGGGATGCAATATCAGAGTGGGCACGCACAGGGCTGGGGGCCTATGCGGGGAGCAAAGGGCCGGGCCTGCCCGGGCCCTGGTTTCCCTGAGGACCGTCATGAATGGAGGCCCCACTGGACAGATGGCTGGGGCTGCAGAGCAGATGGAACATGGGTCCAGGTCGCTGGGTGATGCCCTCAGCTCCTGGCATGGTTGGCAGGTGGTGGCCACGGGGCTCAGCCAGCTGGCTGTCTGCAGGCGCCTGGTCCTGCCTTCCAGCTTCACTTCCGGGCCTGCTCGTAGTTGTCAGTGAACCATGCACAGGTCTCCTTCACCGCTGCAGAGGTGGGCAGGTGAGGGCCAAGGGCAGGGAGGGCCAGGGGCGCACGGGAGGAAGTGGGGGGAGGCACCTCACCCCTGCTCTGATAGGGAACATGGGGGAGGGGGTGGGGGAGGCCACCAGGTGTGGGGGGGCACCAAGTGGAGGGTTGTGGTGCGGGGCTCACCCTGCTTGAAGGGTGTGAACCGGAAGTCGGGCAGGTAGGTCCTCAGCTTGCTGTTACTGGCTGTCTTCTTAAACTGCCCATCCAACTTGGTTGTATCAAACTGGACTCTTTGTCAAGGCCACAGCGAGAGGAGCACCTCCACTCCCAGCCCCCGCAGCTTGCCCTTGAACCTCTGCCATTCCCAGGGGAAGCACAGCAGAACCCCTCCTCCTGCCAGGGTGAGTGTCCTCCCTTTAGTATCCCACCCATGTTGGCCCTATACTGGGAGGCCGCTGAGCCCACCCAACCCCCAGCGCTGGAGCCAGAGGATACGGTGACCTCCCCGTGGAAGTCCATAGCCTCCACCACTGCCTCGGCTGCCTCCTTGATGGAGACCTCATCTTCCTCGCCCACTGCAGGGAGCCACTGGGTCAGGCCTCCCGTTGCTGCCGCCCAACTGCCCATGAATATTCCTGCTCTCACCCTTCAGCCAGCCTCCCAGGACAGCCATGGATCCTGTCCCACCATGGAGGAAGGGGGCTAGGGACTGTCGTGCCCACCTGAGAGGATGATGGGTTCCACCTCATTGTACTCCCGCAGGACCCAGATAACAAGCTGGGCTAGGTCCTAGAGCCAGACAGGCAGGGTCAGAGACCACGGAGATGGCCACAGGTCCCCTCTCCCAAACGCTCCTGCCGGGGAGTCCACACTCCTGTTCTTGTTCGGTAGGGGCTCAGCCTGGGAACCACGGGTCCCTCCTTTCTCCCTGCAAGCTCAGTGACACCAGTGACTTCTGGAAACATGAGGCTATGGGGCCTCCATGAGGACCAGAGATGGCTCCTCTAGCTCAGCCCAGTCTCCTGATCCCAGGCTCCCTCCTGCACTGCCTCCCCTACAGACCAGCAGGGGCAAGCCCAGGGCTCACTGGGGCAGGTTCTCTGGGGAGAGCTGTGCCTTCCTTTACGCACCAGTGAGTATATGAACTGCCTCCGCGGCTTCCCTGTACCCCACACCGTCAGGGCCGAGCCACTGCCTGCAGATTCAGGGAGGGAGCAGGTGTCAGAGGCACTGGATCACCTCCTCCTGAGCTGAGCCCAGGCACCCCCGACGGGCTGGATGCACTCACTCTTGGCCAGGTGCACCTTGTGGATGAGGCCAGGCAGCACATGGCCATCCTCGATGTTGAAGTTGTCATGGGGCCCGAAGACGTTGGTGGGGATGACAGCGGTGAACATGCAGCCGTGCTGCTGGAAATAGGCCCTGCGGAGGCACAGCGTCTCCTGCCCTTGTCCTAGGACTGTGATCCCACCCAACGCTGCCGCTGGCCCCTTACTGAGGCTGGCATGAAGACCCGACCCGGCTGGCCCCACCCGCCCCGGGGGGCCCTCTCCCCCACTCCTGGCTGGGCCTCAGCAGGACGGGTGTGAGGACCTGTTCTGCACGTCGATCATCCTCTTGGCATACGAGTACCCAAAATTGCTGCTGTGGGGCGGCCCATTGTGGATCTGCGGGGGCGGGAGAGGCAGAGGCTGCTACTTCCAGGCCCCGCCCACATGCTCCCCGGCCCCGCCCACAATCCGGCCCCACCCCTCACCATGGTCTCATCTATGGGGTAGGTAGTCTTGTCAGGGAAGATACAAGTGGACAGGCAGGATACCACCTTGCGGGCGCCCACCTCGAAGGCCGAGTGCAGGACATTGTCATTGATGTGCACATTTTTCCTCTGCAGGGGTGAGGCAGGAACAGATCAGGCTTCCCAGGTCAGATCCCAGCCTTGGCCTTTCAGACGTGGCAGGACCCAAGCCTATTTATTTTTTTTCTCGTTTTCTCCCCCTCTGACTTTCTTTTAACAGCACTAAGCCTACTTATCCTAACTGCTTGGGGACAAGGAGAGGCTCTTGGGCTTACAGACACCACTACTCTTCACCACAACAAGGCTGGAGGAGGGGCTGGCTCTGCCTTCCGGGTGTGAGGAGAGAACCACACCCCCAGCTCAGGGATGGGCCCCACCCAGGAGGCTGCAGAGGTCAGGGCAGGTAGTGGAGGCTGGGAAGGAGCCCAGAGGGCCCAGTCTGGCCCTGGGCTGGGCTGGGGCTCCCACTAAATGGGGAACAGGGCAGTCTACTTCCCCCACCAAGCCCCACTTCCCTTGCATGAAATGGACAAGGCATGGCTGGAGCATGGGGACTGGTCTTGGGAGAAGGGAGAGGTGGTGGCCAGGCATCCTGCTGAGAAGGCTGAGATACAGACAAGGAGGCTCCTGGGCAGAATCTGGTCTGAGCCTCTGCTGACCCATGCCTCGTACAAGCCAGCTAGGGCAATGCTGCTGCCCAGAGAGACCTGTGGGGCCAACCCTGCGGGGCACAGCTAGCCAGGGCAGGGCCCTTACACCACGTCCCCCTTTCCCCAGGCACAGGACGAGATGCATGGAGCGCAGTTCGCACCACTGTACCCCAGAGTGTGTGGTGGGCCCGGCTCAGGGGAGCTGGGCCAGCACAGCCCTAGGAGCCAGAGGCTCTGGAAGCCCTGGGGACTCACGGGGTAGGAACCAGCTCCCATTCCTATGGTGGCTGCTGGCTCCTTTCAGCTTCCCAATGCCACTGGTCAGCTGTACTGCTTTTCCTACTGGGTCAAGTGCCCCAGGCCAACCTGCATGCCCCTCTGTCCACAGCACCTCAGGGGCTGCCCCCACCAGGCTGTGCCAAGCCCTGGTCCTCAGGGACTTCCTGGGGTGGGAATGTGGGCCTGTGAGAGTGGGAAGCCCACCAGGAAGTTCCCAGAACCTGGGATCCTGGTTTCCAGCGATTGCTGGGGCCACCCTCACTTACCCAGAAGTCCAAATTGTATTTGATATTCCGGAACAGGCCCCCCACCATTGCAGCAAGATGGATGACGTGCGTGGGTCGGATCTTCTCAAACAGGGTGCGGGTCTGTGTTGCATCCCTGGAGGGAGCCAGGCTGTCAGGAGGCTCTGGAGGGAACCAGCACCCCAGGGTTGGGTGTGAAGTGCAGGGACTGGGTGGGACTATGGCAGGAGGGACAGCCAAAAGGGAGGGTGGCCCCAGGGCCTGGCTGGTGTGAGGGTGCAGGCTTCTGGGAAGAGATGGGAGGATGTTTGTCTAGGAACACAGCCAAGCACACCAGGCAAGGCCAGCCACCTGGCAGGGAGGACCCAGACACACAGCTACTGCTAGACTCAGGAACAGGCCCAGCCTGGAGCTGTTAGTTCTGGGGTGCAGGGTAGGATGGGGAGGAAGGGCTGATCTGGGGATGGGCTCTCTCACGTGAGATCAGCATCCTTGGAGGAGACAAACACCCAGTCCTCTCCAGGAAGGCCAGCTCCATCTGCTACCACCTTCTGGATGGCTTTGCCCACCAGCCCAGAGCCCCCTGTCACTAGAATCCGCATGGACTCCTGCGGTTCTGCCATGTCAGCTGCACCTGTAGTGTCAAATAATGGGAGGTTGAGGCCATCATGCTCCCATCCTTTGGAGCCCCACTCTTCTGGGGCAAATGGTACAGAGTGAAGCCCTCAGGGAGGGGACGTAGTCCACTGGCAACCAGAAAGACCCAGCTGGACCGAGGCACCCCCCCTCGTCGCAGCCGTGTTCCCCAGGGAGCCCTCAGGCTACAGCGCCACAGGGGTCCTGAGCTACCGCTCAGCCTAGAGCAGCTGGTCCCAACCCACTGGGCCAAGAAAAGGTACATTATACTCCCCTCTGGCTGACAAGACGGGAGGCAGACAACTTTGGGGCTGCGGCCCCTGGCGCAGGTCGCAGCCAAAGTCCGCATGCTAGGGACAGGCAAGAGGCGACGCCTGTGTGCAGCCCATGCCCACTCCAGGCAGACTGGTCCGGGAGAGCCAGATTCCTCCAGGGCAGGACAGGCCTCCGCGCGCAGCCACCCTCATGATCCTATCCTGGGAGCCGGAAACCTACTCGGGTTCCGCGGCAGGGCCCCAGGGCCAGCCCTTATGGGAGGGGTCCCTGCGCAGGCGTCGCGCGGCTCCCCTGCACGCCGGGAGACGCCACCGCGGCCGAACCGCCTACCACGGCCCCAGGTCGACCCCACGCCCCTCGATCCCAGACCCCCCCACAGCATTCCCTGACTCTCACGGAGCATCCAGGGCCCAGACCGCAGATAGGTCCCCTGCCACCTCACCTGCGTCCCGCCCCACCTCCGGCTTCCCAACAGCAGCTTCCGGCCGGGTGCGCTCCGAGTTTGCGCAGCGCCGGGTGGGAGGTGGGGAGGTGGGGCGGGCACTCTGGGAAATGGAGTCCCGGCGACCTGCAGCGTCCCGGGCGCTGCCGGGACATGGAGTCCGCGGCCGCAAAGCCGCCTGGGAAGCGCAGTCTCTCACGCCTTCCGTGCGCTGGCGGGACCCCTGGGGTGATCCCGGGCCGCGGCCTTCACAGGGGGTCGGGCGCTGGCTGTGCCGAGCCCCTGCTGGGGGCGGGAGACCAGGGCCTGAAAGCAGCGCCGCGCGGACGGCCACGGCATCGGGAGGAGCCTCGCGGGCGCGGCGTTCGCCCGACCCGGAGCGGCGGGACCGCCTCGGGAGCCGCCCTCCGCCTAGCCGGGGCGCGGGGCTGCGCGGGACGGGACTGGGCGGGGGCTGCAGGTGCTGGGGCCCCGCGGGCTCGCGCTGCGGTGTCTCCCTCTGCCCCCGCCCCTCCTGGGGTTCCGCCCGAATCCGCAGCCCCAGTGGCCAGCCTCTTGGATTCCGAACGCGTCGCCCGCGCCCACGGCTCGTGCAGCAAACAACCGCGGATCCGGATGGCGGGTCGCGATGGGCAATAGTGGGTCACGGCAGTCCCAGCGGATCGCGGTGGGTCACGGTGGGTCTCAGTGGGTGGCCGTGGCCGGTGCGGTCCAACGGCGCCTCTCGGGGCCCACGGTGGCGCTGCCAGCCGCCATCTGCTCCTAGTCTCGGCTGCCCGCGAGGCCGCTGTGTGGGGGGGGAGCCCCACAAGTGCGGGCCAAGGGTTCGAAGCCTCAGCCTGTTCCCAAACAAACAGTGATTTAGAAAAGAATTAGAAATATAGGCACGTGGTTGTTCCTTTACACAATCGTATATAATCTTATAGTTACTTATAACCGTAAAGATATATGCTCAATACAACCTTTAATTTAATGACTATCAGGTTATGAAGCATGGAGCTGAGGCGACATCGTGAACAAAGTGATCCTAAGGCGAGCTGCTCTAAACCCTCTGTG
>CAUYOR010098674.1:58-13561 GCA_963573925.1 Callimico goeldii | reverse complement strand
AGTGTCAGTCATTAGAGAAATGTAAATGAAAACCATAATGAGACACCATCTCATGCCAGTTAGAGTGGCAATCATTAAAAAGTCTGGAAACAACAGATGCTGGAGAGGATGTGGAGAAATGGGAATGCTTTTACACTGTTGGTGGGAGTGTAAATTAGTTCAACTATTGTGGAAGACAGTGTGGCAATTCCTCAAAGATCTAGAACCAGAAACATCATTTGACTCAGCAATCCATTACTGGGTATATATCCAAAGGATTATAAATCATTCTAACACGAAGACATATGCATATGTATGTTTATTGTAGCACTGTTTACAATGGCAAAGACTTGGGACCAACCCAAATGCCCATCAATGATAGGCTGCATTAAGAAAATGTGGCACATATACACCATGGAATACTATGCAGTAATGAAAAAGAATGAGTTCATGTCCTTTGCAGGGACATGGATGAAGTTGGAAACCATCATCCTCAGCAAACTAGCATAGGAACAGAAAACCAAACACCGCATATTCTCACTTATAAGTGGGAGCTGAACAATGAAAGCACATGGACACAGGGAGGGGACCATCACACACTGGGGCCTGTCGGGGGATGGGGGCAAGGGGAGGGAGAGCATTAAGACAAATACCTAATGCATGCGGAGCTTAAAACCTAGATGATGGGTTGAAAGGTGCAGCAAACCACCATGGCACATGTATAGCTGTGTAACAAACCTGCACATTCAGCACATGTATCCCAGACTTAAAGTATAAATAAATAAATAAATAAATTGCCCATTCTCAGGCAGTTCTTTATTGCCATATGAAAATGGACTAATACGCTGTTATTTACTGCTGCTCAGGTAAATTAAAGGAAGAGTTAATGTCCACATTTGTGTCAGAATGTTATGGGAGAGCTGTGGCCATTAGTTTCTGTTTATGGGAGCAATCACGTTTAAGTGAAGAATCCCCAAATGGAAGAGCCATCTCAAGGGAGAACCATCAGAATGTAGGGTCCAGAAGCCTTCCCTTCCACGGCCAGCAGGACACTCCCTTACCTTCTGAGGTGCATAATTTGTGACCAGAAGTCTGTTTTAATTCCTCTGTAAGTAATGTGCCTTTTTTTTTCTGGCTGCCTTTAAGATTTTCTTTTAGGCAAATCTTAAATCTTTACACAGTCACTCACGCCTGTAATCCCAGCACTTTGGGAAGCTGAGGCAGGCAGATCACTTGAGGACAGGAGTTTGAGACCAGTCTGGCCAGCATAGTAAAACACCGTCTCTATTAAAAATACAAAAATTAGAGGCCGGGCGTGGTGGCTCAAGCCTGTAATCCCAGCACTTTGGGAGGCCAAGGCGGGTGGATCACGAGGTCAAGAGATCGAGACCATCTTGGTCAGCATGGTGAAACCCCATCTCTACTAAAAATACGAAAAAAGTTAGCTGGGCATGGTGGCACGTGCCTGTAACCCCAGCTACTCAGGAGGCTGAGGCAGGAGAATTGCCTGAACCCAGGCGGCGGAGATTTCGGTGAGCCGAGATCGCGCCATTGCACTCCAGCCTGGGTAACAAGAGCGAAACTCCGTCTCAAAAAAAAAACAAAACAAAAAAAAAAAAATTAGACGGGTGTGATGGTGGGCACCTGTAATCCCAGCTACCCAGGAGGCTGAGGCAGGAGAATCTCTTGAACCTGGGAGGCAGAGGTTGCAGTGAGCCGAGATCATGCCATTGCACTCCAGCCCATGTGAAAAGAGCAAGATTCCATCACACACACACACACACACACACACACACACACACACACACACTAGCTGGGTGTGGTGGTACATGTCTGTAGTCCTGGCTACTCAGGAGACTGAGGCAGGGAGATTGCTTGAGCCCAGGAGTTTGAGGCTGCAGTGAGCTAAGGTGCCACTGCATTCCTGCCTGGGAAAAAGAGTGAGGTTCTCTCTTAGAAAAAAAAAAAAAAACACCTTTTTTACTTATCTTTGGTTTTCAGCAATTTATATATTATGTGCCTGTGTGTGTGTGTGTGTGTGTGTGTGTATGTTTCATTTTTTTTGGAGGTTCTATGAGATTTCTAGATGTGTGGTTTGATATCTTTCATATTTTTTGGATAATATTTGCTACTTCAAATCTTTTTTTTTTTTTTTGCATAATTCTTTCTCTCTTTTCCTTCTTAGATTCCAATTATATGTATGTTGGATCATTTTGTTCCACAGCTCTCCGAGATACTTTCTTTCTTAATGTGACTTAGTGTTGCTATAAAGAAATACCTGAGGCTGGGTAGTTTATAAAGAAAAAAGGCTTATATGGCTCACAGTTCTGCATACTGAATAAGAAGCATGGCAACAGCATATGCTCCAGGTGAGGGCTTCAGGCTGCTTCCACTCCTGGAAGAAAGGGGAGGGAAGCCGCATGTGCAGAGATCACATGGCAAGAGGAGAAGCAAGAGACTGAAGGTGGGAGGTACCAAGCTCTTTTTAACAACCAGCTGTAATGGGAACTACTAGAGCAAGAACTCACTCATTACCATGAGAACAACACCAAGCCATTCACGAAGAATCTGTTCCCATTAGGCCCTCCCTTCAACAATGGAGATCAAATTTCAACAGGAAGTTTGAAGGGGTCAAATATCCAAACCACAGCACTCTCCCTTCTCTATCTGCTACCACTTTTTTTTTTTTTTAACTTTAGTTCTTTCAGTTTGGGCTCTTTCTATTGACCTGTCTTTTAAGTTCCCTGATTCTTTCCTTGGCTGTGTTAAGTTTACTCTTGAGCACACTGAAAACATTTGTCTCTGTGGATCAGTCTTTTAATTTTTAGCATTTCCTTTTTACATTTTCTTTTCATTTCTACCTTCTGTTCTAATTCCTCATCTGCTCATTCATGTAGTATACATTTTCTTTCTTTCTTTTTTCTGACAAGCTCTCACTCTGTTGCCCAGTGTGTAACACTGTACTGGAGTACAGTGGCGCAATTATGGCTCACTGCATGCTTGAACTTTCTGGGCCCAGAGGGTCCTCTCACCTTAGCTTTCCAACTAGCTGGGACTACAGGCACATGCCACTATACTGGCTAAATTTTTTGTGTGTATTTTCGTAGAAATGGGGTTTCACCATGTTTCCCAGGTTGGTCTCAAACTCCTGAGCTCAAGCAATTGATCTGCCTCGGCCTCCCAAAGTGCTGGAATTACAGGTGTAAGCCACTGTGCCTGGCCTACATTTTCTATTGAAACTTTAACACAGTAAACATAATTTTCTTAAAGTCCCTGTTAGATAGTTCCAACATCTTTATTTTTTATTTTCAGAGAAGGGTCTCACTCTGTCGCCCAGGCTGGAGTGCAGTGGCATGATCACAGCTCACTGCAGCCTCAACCTCCTGGGCTCAAGCCGTCCTTCCACCTCGGCCTCCCAAGTAGCTGAGACTACAGGCGTAATGCCACCACACCTGGCTAATTTTTGTATTTTTTATAGAGACAGAGTCTTGTCACATTGCCCAGGCTGGTCTCCACCTCTTGAGCTCAAGCAATCCACCTGCTTCAGCCTCCCAAAGTGCTGGGATTACTGGCATGAGAAAAAAACTTGGGACATCTAAGTAAAAAGAGAAAGTGATTTGTAAGAGAAAGAAAATTGAGTGCAGTAGCTCATGACTGTAATCCCAGCACTTTGGGAAACTGAGGTGGGAGGATTGCTTGAGCCCAGGAGTTCAAGGCTAGCCTGGGCAACACAGAAAGACCCTATCCTTAGGAAAAATGTAAAGAATTAGCCAGGTGTAGTGGCCAACGTGCCTCTAGTCACAGCTACTTGGAAGGCTAAGGTGGGAGGGCTGCTTGAGACCAAGAATTCAAGGCTGCAGTGACTATGATCATGGAACTGCATTCATATAATGCTATTGTTTGAATGTTTATCCCCTCCAAAACTCATATTGAAAGGTAATTCCCAATGTGGCATTATTGAGAGGTAAGCCTTTAAGAGGTTACTGGGATCATGAGGTGTCTATCCTCATGAATGAATTAATATATTAATGGGTTAATGCCTGGGTGACAGAGCAAGACTCAGTCTTTTGTTTTTGTTTGTGTTTTTGTTTTGAGAAGGAGTCTCACTGTGGCCCAGGCTGGAGTGCAGTGGTGAGACCTTGGTGCACTGCAACCTCTGCCTCCTGGCTTCAAGTGATTCCCTTGCCTCAGCCTCCCGAGTAGCTGGATTACCACCAGGCTCATGCCACCATGCCCAGTTAATTGTTTGTATTTTTTTTAGTAGAGATGCGGTTTCACCGTATTAGGCAGGATGGTCTCTATCTCCTGACCTCATGATCTGCCCACCTCAGCCTCCCAAAGTGCTGGGATTACAGGCGTGAGCCACTTTGTCCAGCCAGACCCTGTCTCTTAAAAAACAGAAACAGAGAGAGAGAGAATTAGACTTTCATCAGGTATTTCTCAGTGATGCTTTATGCCAAAAAACGAAGCACCACACTTAAGATTCTTAAGAAAAGTGAATCGAGTTTTATTATATCTAACAAAACTGATACAAATATAAAGGGCACAAAATGTTACCAACATTCAGGAACATGCAAAGAATATGGATTCTGAGTCCTTCCTGAATAACCTGTTAACGAACTAGCTTCTTTAATAGAAAACCAAAGACTAGAGATATATCAACAAAAGAGCTGATGCTGAATATTCAATATATAGTACTTACTGAACTAAGAATACATGAAGATTAGACAGGTACAGTGGCCCATGCCTGTAATCCCAGCACTCTGGGAAGCCAAGGTGGGTGGATCACGAGGTCAAGAGATCAAAACCATCCTGGCCAAGATGGTGAAACCCTGTCTCTACTAAAAATTTCAAAACTGGGCGTGGTGGTGCGTGCCTGTAATCCCAGCTGCTCAGGAGGCTGAGGCATGAGAATCGCCTGAACCTGGGAGGTGGAGATTGCAGTGAGCCGAGATCATGCCATGGTACTCCAGCCTGCCAACAGAGCGAGACTCCATCTCAAAAAAAAAGAGGCCGGGTGTAGTGGCTCATGCCTGTAATCCAAGCACTTTGGAGGCCAAGGCGGGAGGATCACCTGAGGTCGGGAGTTCAAGACCAGTCTGACCAACACGGTGAAACCCTGTCTTTTAAAAAAATAAAATAGCTGGGCGCGGTGGCTCAAGCCTGTAATCCCTGCACTTTGGGAGGCTGAGGCAGGTGGATCACGAGGTCAATAGATCGAGACCATCCTGGTCAACATGGTGAAACCCCGTCTCTACTAAAAATACAAAAAATTAGCTGGGCATGGTGGCGCGTGCCTGTAGTCCCAGCTACTCAGGAGGCTGAGGCAGGAGGAATTGCCTGAACCCAGGAGGCGGAGGTTGCGGTGAGCCGAGATCGCGCCGTTGCACTCCAGCCTGGGTAATAAGAGCGAAACTCCGTCTCAAAAACAAAAAACAAAAAAACATTTTTTTAAAGTATCAACAGCAAAAACAAATGAAGAATTAAATTCTAACTTGTGCTCTATATCTGCATACTCTACTAAATGAATTTCATATTTATTCAGGGTCCAGATCCCAGCCCCTGGGTGTCTCTTTTTCTTAAATTTCTCTGATGGGTGAAGCTTGACTCTCCACATAGTGAGACCTAAAAAGCCATCTTCTCTAGATACGATCATGCTTTAAACCCTATAGCCTTGAATGACTACTGGCTTTTCTAAGCCCTCCATTGACCCTGAGTGTAGAAGAGACTTTCCTGTACGTGACTTTCAAGAGGGCCTCCAGGACCCATGTTGGGGTGGTTCTTGCTTACTGCTTTTGCTGCATTTTACAACAAAAAACGCACAACTGGGAACACGGTACATTCCTCATGTTGTGGGACGTGCAGAGTAAAACCGGGAAACGTAGAATGAAAATACTTTACAGCTACATTTTCTTTTGCAGTTTTATCCACTACGAGTTTGGTGGTCCTACACCTTTGTTAGAAAAGAGCTCAACAGCAAGACTCTTAGAGTCCCTAAAAAAAAAAATAATGAGACATAAGAATGCAGGAGAAACGTGCAAACCACATCAGATGTCAGTCTGCAGAACAAGGCTGAAAGATGAGATGCTCATCAAACCTCCAGGTGACAAGGCACATACATGTGGTGCCACAGCAAAGGGACGGATGAAGGGGGCGGTTATCTGGGGGAAACAGAACCAGGGTGGCTTCATATTTTGAGATGGGGAGTCTTGCTCTATTGCCCAGGCTGGAGTGCAGTGGTGCAATCTTGGTTCACTGCAACCTCTGTCTCGCGGGTTCAAGTGATTCTCCTGCCTCAGCCTCCAGAGTAGCTGGGACTAAAGACATCTGCCACTATGCCTGGTTAATTGTTGTACTTTTAATAGAGATGGTGTTTCACCATATTGGTCAGGTTGGTCTTGAACTCTTGACCTCAGGTGACCTACCCATCTTGGTCTCCTAAAGTGTTGGGATTACAGGTGTGAGCCACGGCACCCAGCCTCATTCTACTCTTTTACCAAAAGTGAAAGAAAAGTGTGTTTTGTACTTTCACCTTCCATGAAAGACTTACAAACAGCATACCAACAACATAACTTTGCAGGGAGAGTGTATGAAAAGGACAACCAACCATGAGATAATGCTTTTAACTTTCTACTGACACTGTGAGACCAGAGGGCAAGACAGGGATACTATTTATCACACGGCCCAGCAAGGCTCTCAGAAGCACGAAGTTTTTGAAGCATGTATTTCAAGTCTCAAGAAGAAAAAGAGGAAAACATTAAGATTGACAGCTGAGCTCACACACACTAGAAAACTTCCTGGCAGTATAAATAATCTCAGAAAGAAGGAAAATAAAAGCAACAAGCAGAAGATCACTGAGTTGGAACTAAGGAATAGCAAAGATAAAAAAGATGAGGGAGGAGAAAGCTGTAAGGGGAGGCCCAGGAAGAGCCTTCATCTTATTCCTCAGACAGACACTGCAGCCCCAGTGCTGCTGTATTAATCAGGTCGCAGAGAAATCTGGAAGGAAGCACG
The DNA here is from genome assembly GCA_963573925.1 of Callimico goeldii. NCBI lineage: Eukaryota > Metazoa > Chordata > Mammalia > Primates > Cebidae > Callimico > Callimico goeldii. Next base: position 6,568 of record CAUYOR010098674.1, on the reverse strand, counting down.
CAATCTTGACTTTATAAGCTGAGCACATAAGGAGAGGCTGAGGCTGACAGGGCTCTCAGAAGCACACTTTGAGACCGTAAAGGAAGTCACAGATCAACGGTGGGACACCTGGGAGATGCTCTTCCTAGTTGTCAATGCAGGACACCGAGAATCCCTGAGTCAGAGAAGATTATTTTGAGCTGAAGATATTTGAGATTCAACAGATACAGAAAGAAGCCTTCTTGGAGCACCCATTATCTGACTGAAAGCAGAAACTTTAGAGAAACAGAGACTGCCATCAATTCCCTCTTTGGGGGCATCGTCTACTCCCAGGAGAGAGACTCAAGAGTAAAGCTGCCATAAATCCCCCCTCTGGGGGTGTTTCCTGGCCCGGCCATGAAGAAGACAGAAAGACCACTCACACCTGCATAAACAAGCATCGACACAAACTTTCTTATCCTCCCACTTATTCTCCTCACATCCAATTTGTCTTTCCCAAAGCAATCTGCTTGTTCTTCTGATAAGAGCCTTTGCTCCCAGCTCCCTTTCCCGTGCTGAGCTGGATATATGATCCCCAAATGACCGACTGCTCCTCTCAGTTACTCGTCACTGAGCACTCCCTTGGTATGAGCGTTACACGTCAGTGGGCTGCTGCTTCTCCCATTAACCTGTGTTTTGTCAGCTACGTTTTCACGCTCCCAGTCTCTGAACCTTAGAGAGTTGGGGCAAAGTTTTCCTCACTGGTATCAATAGAAAGTGTGTGTGACCTTCCACTTTCTTCCTATTAGCCAAAGTAGGGAGTTTTTTCCACATCCAAGTGCCTGTGGCAGGGGTGGAGAAAGACGGAGGAAGATGGAATGGTAAGAATGCCGAGAAAATCGTCTCTTCTCCTTCAGTAGGTGATATGCTTTGGCTGTGTCCCCACCTAAAACTCATCTTGTGTTGTAGCTGCCATAACTCTAATATTAGGTGGGAGGCACCCAGTGGGAGGCAAATGAATCATGGGGGAGGTTTCCTCCATATTGTTCTCATGACAGTGAGTAAGTTTCAAGAGATCTGATGGTGTTACAAGCGGAAACCCCTTTCCCTTGAATCTTTCTTTTCTCTTGTCTGCCACCATGTGAGATGTGCCTCTCACCTTCCGCCATGATTGTGAGGCCTCCCCAGCCATGTGGAACTGTGAGTCCATTTAACCTTTTCTTCCTTATAAATTACTCTGGGGTCATGGGTATGTCTTTCTCAGCAGCATGAAAACGAACTAATACGGTGGTTAAAAGTTGAGAAAAATCAAAATGGATTTTGAGTCAAAAAGAAAAACAGACTGAAGAAGCCAACACTGGTGCAACCATCAGTTCATAACGACTAGCTCAGCCCAAGCAGGAGGATGTCACGATGGTCTAAGTTCCAACATTCACCCTCAACATCACCCCATGAGACCTTTTAACAAAATCTCGTCAGGCAATGATAGGGGTGTGGGAGCGGAGGTTGAGCTTCTGGTTCTTCGAGCCGAACTCACACCCTCCAATGCTGAAGGTAGAATTAAAAGAGAAAGGCAGCAGTGACTCTGAGAACTCCGCGGAAACAGGGAGGCTTTGCAGGCTGTGCAGAAACCTCTCTTCTCACCAGCAACAGTGAGTTACGGTTCTCAGTTCCGTCAGAACAAAGCTTTCACTTCACTGATCTCATTCTTAGTCATGAGACACCAGAGCTGGGAGAATGGGTCACAGCTCTTCAGTCTAAGGACACCCAGTTCCTCAGAAGGTTCTTCCTTCTTGCATTTGAGTAACAGGAACTCTGCAATACACGGGAAGTGTATGCGTATTCCAGGGGACTGCTGCTCCTCCTGAATCAGATACGCCACACCATGAACCGGTGAATTCAGGTACACACACATACATACGGAAACGCAGTCTTCTCTTCAAACAGACTGGTTCATCCCCCGGCTTAATGCAAAGTTCACCTCATACGTTTTCAGGACAGCAAACTACACACACGTAGGCAAGGTAAACAAAAATTAAGAAATTACCCAACAAAACCTTTTACGGCAAAGTTTCTCAGTTTGGGAATCCTTTTTTTTACATAAGTTACTTTATAGCCAAGTATTACCTGTGACAGTTCATAAGACACAGGCTTGCATAAAAGGATAGAAGTTAATGTCGAGTAAAAGCACACACAAAATTAACCACTGCTTACAAAAAAAAAAAAAAAGGCAACCACAACATTTCTGCAGAGCTGGGCATGACCCACCTAACAGTGAAGATGTGACTTTATCTCCTGGCCTCTGGTAAGTGACAGTAAGCTCTGACTCACATGAAATCACACCAGGATATTTTCTCTTTAAATATTCTGAATAACTGTAACAAAGGACTGAAAAAACTTTTAAGCTTCTGCCTGGCTTTTATAAAGATGATCACAAAAGCCATTCAAAGAAGAGTTAAGACAGTCTTTTTATTTTCCCTCGAGAAGATTCTGTAACATGTTGAAAAACATATTTAAATGTGTCTCGATGCAGAGAGGTAGAGGGCATTTTTTTCTTATCCCTCCCTAAGATATAGCCTAAATTCCTCCACTCTTGTAATTCAAAATAATGTAGGTAAATTGAGCATACTTAAATTCATTGGCAGGAAGGACATTTTCTCTTCCAGAACAGAAATGAACTACATGAGAAGTCATTTTTTTTCCCTTGGCACAAAAGCTAGCCAATTTTTGCTTTTCAATACATGTTGAGGGTAATGATGATAGACTCCTCACAAGTTCAAATATTGCAATAATTCCTTTCATTCTATAAAAGTTATGGTTGTTGGATAAAGAGGGGAAAAATCACCAAGAGACAATTGTAGGTAACAGTGTAATTTTTCATTATATTTACAAGTCAAAAGCTTTACAAAGGCACCTCCATCCTCTCAAGTAAATGGGTCTTTAGTCTTAGGAAGTGGAAAACACAACCAGAAATCCTAGATGCCAAATGAGAGCAATCACACTGACCTATGGATAATCTCACGTCCTCTCATCCTGAAGAAACTCTATGATTGTATAAAACAGCTCCCATAACCAACCAAAAGGACTGTCATAATATGTATATATATATATATGACATATATATACATGTATACACAAATACACACACATATATACATATATATACACACACAACTATCTACATATATATATAAAATGTATTAAATTTGTTGTAAAGACAGGGTCTTACTATGTTGTCCAGGCTGGTCTCGAACTCCTGGGCTCAAGTGATCTGCCTGCCTCAGCTTCCCAAAGTACGTGAATTACAGGCATGAGCCCCTTTGCCTGGCCTGGACCAAATGTCTTGAATGCAGGTCTCTCCTCTTGTATGCTAATTTAATCGTGACAGAAAACATGTCTGCCTTTCAGCCAAATGGGAAGATGCCAGCTCTCTCTCCTCCCATTTGCAGCAAAGAAAATAGCAAAGTTGTCAAGATGTAAAAAGTTGTCGTTTTACATCAGAAGGAAAGAGGTGACTCCACACACGGTATCAGAGCAGGAGAGCTAAAGCTGTCATCATTAGCAGCTGCTTTGAGACACCGCTATGATCTAGCACAGTTGAAATTCCGTTCAGACGGACATTTTCTCATTATAAGTTGCTGTGTAAGACGTTGCTGTGGAACTTTCTGTCACATTTGATATAATAGGTAATATGCTGCTTTTACAACTCAGCAGAGCCGGGTTTCACCATGTCTGTTTTGATCGTATCAGGCTGGATTTAATGAAAAGCTCTGATCAACTTGGTAACATGAAAAGGAGGGCAAACACATGCAAAGCGAACTCCCTCTCTGCGGATCCGGAGCGAGTTTCTGGCTTATTTAGAGGCAGGGGAGGTTTTAACGGGATCTAAGGTTTTTGTACTTTTATTATACCTATGTCCACTAGGTGTACATGGGCCGTACTGAACTCTGCAGAAATGCTTTCAAATACGAAGGATTTGTTGCTCGTGTTTTTTGCCCCCACTACTAGCTACAACCTTATAAGAAAATGTTCCACTACTCCCAATGATCTCTTTAAATAAAGTAGAAAAATGTGAAATATTAGAAAGAAATGTTTGTTTTCCTCTGAGCTATAGGTGAAGCTCACTTAAATATTTCTTGAGAAAGAAGGAAATGAAACAGAGCAGCATCTTTCATCGGCCTGCTATTTTCTGCAAATAAACCCTCTTCTTATCTACATATACTCTCTTACACTTTTGTGATCTGGCAGAGTATGATTAGTCCATAAATGACTTTTATTGAATCTAAAACCCCAGCGTTGTTAAAAAATGACACCAGGAATGCTAAGTGGATGGCTGGAAATAGATGCTGACTGCCAGCGCAATCTCTAAACATCTTCGCTCAGTACTGGCATGAGTTAACTACAGAGGAAAATATTACTGGTCATACAAATTACTTAATATTTCTCAATTTTCACTATGAATAGGGCAGGTGCCTTCTCTAAAGGAGGCTTGGAGATCCTCTAGCCGTTAAAAAGTGGTTTACTCTTTCTAAAAACCATCATTTCTCACATGTTACATCTAAATGATTATTAAGAAGCCAACTATCAAAATCTACTCTATTTGAAACCCATAAATGAACATTAAAAGTCCTGTCAAGCACTCTAAACAGTTATTCAACATAGAATCATCTTAGAAACAGACCTTTTTCTGTGTACCTAAACGACCAAGTTCAAGCACGCTGATACAGTCCCTGCTCTCAATTTCAGAGGTCGAGGAACTTAAAGTAAAGCAAAAATGTCACCTTTCAGTTAACCTATTTCCAAATAAAAGAAAACTACCTGATTCCATGCCAATCCTGATTTCACTGCCATTTACTTAACCCAGACCAAACATGCCTTGGTTCCTTTTATCTTTTAGAACTGTCAACTGCCAGAAAAGAGAGCATTTGCATTTAGCATAGCCTTTATAACATCAGAGATGAAGAGCTGTTTATGAACATAGTGTAGTAACGATAAGGGATATCCTCTTAGGCTGCGCGCGGTGGCTCACGCCTGTAATCCCAGCACTTTGGGAGGCTGAGGCAGGTGGATCACAAGGTCAAGAGATCAAGACCCTCCTGGTCAACAAGGTGAAACCCCATCTCTACTAAAAATACAAAAAAATCAGCTGGGCATGGTGGCACATGCCTATAATCCCAGCTACTCAGGAGGCTGAGGCAGGAGAATTGCCTGAACCCAGGAGGCGGAGGTTGCGGTGAGCGGAGATCGCTCCATTGCACTCCAGCCTGGGTAACAAGAGTGAAACTCCATCTCAAAAAAAAGAAAAAGGGATATCCTCTTTATAATTTTCCCCCTTTTGCTCAAATAATCTATCGGTCCTGAAATGTACCAAGTTTTTATGCTGAATGTTTAACATAATAAAGTATTAGGTACATCTCTATTTCACCTTAGGAATCCTAAGGCTTAAGGCAACACTAGACGCAAAAACGCCAAGAAATCTACAAGTCGTCCATAGAAATGTAGAATGAACACCCTTCGGTTTGTTCCATTTCTCAGGGCTGTGTCACAAAGAGAAGTGACAAGTTTCAAAGCAGTGGGCGAAGTATTACGGGAACCCTCGCTTTCCAGAACTGCAAACACTTACTTGGCTTTCAACGTCTCCTCCTGAAAATTCCAGTGGGGATCTTCTACCAGCTGTAATTCTCTTAATACCCTTCCAGGCTTGTAGGCAGCGTTGATTATCATGCTAAGAACCTTTTGGGTGGAAAAAAGAGGCAGAATGAGCTGCAATTGCATTCATTCCTACTAACAGGAGGATGCTTTGAAAACACACCAGTGAAATTAGGAAGGGCTCGCCATTATCCCCACTTAAATGAAGAACTGATTAACTCTGATAGAACACTTCCCAGGCTCACATTGAGTTGTTTCAACATCCAGGGACAAAAAGAGTGGTAAAATCCAATCTGTCCGGCTAGAAAAGTGTGAACCTCTCTCTAGAGCGGGTGGCAGACTCCCATTAACTCTTCTAGTTGCAGAGAAGCTGAGCCATTTTCACCAGAGAGCAATTCATTGTACTTCAACAGGATGACTCTTCAGTTGGATAGGCTACTGAGCATTTCTTCTATTTCTAAAGATTTCATAAGGAACCAATGAAACTGACTCATGAAACCAATGAGCTGACTCATGAAACACTTCTGGAGAAGCTTCAGACGCTTGCAAGGAGGGTAACAAGTTGTGTGAAACTCTCCTCTTGCAGGCTTAATTCATGGGCATTTAATACTAGGGCAGCCTTCTGACATGTGAACATATATATATTTTATTATAAGTTCTGGGTACATGTGCAGATCTTGCAGGATTGTCATATATGCCATGGTGGTTTGCTGCATCTATCCCCATCACCTACATTAGGTGTTTCTCCTAATGTTATCCCTCCCCAACCTCCCCACCCCCTGCTATCGCCCCCCTAGCCCCCAAACTTCCCGACAAACCCCAGTGTGTGATGTTCCCCTCCCTGTGTCCATGTGTTCTCATGGTTCAACACCCACTTATGAGTGAGAACATGCAGTGTTTGGT